>ML784899.1:584769-594876 GCA_009831015.1 Picea engelmannii | reverse complement strand
GTTTGTTGAGAAGCTGGGAGCGATTATTGTAAAACTTCACAAGAAAAGGGCCGAATGCAAAAGCCAGATGGAAAAGCAATCTGTCCCATAGGCTATTTTTAGCCTCGTGGACGTTAAAAATACTTTCATTTCATTTCATATATAATTACTTAAATAAGTTAATATTACACTCAATGTATTATGTATAATATATAATGAATGTATTATATATAATATATAAAAGGTTCTTACATTAAGTTGGAATATTTAAGTGGTTTCTATATATTATGTTTTATATGTAATACTATTTATACTACGTTGATTTGGTTCACATCTATTATATATATAATATTATATAAGATATTGTGTGTTGATTTAGTTCACGTCTATTTTATATATATATATATATATGAATTGTATATTATTATATTATACTATTATGTATATATTATATTATTATATTTTAAATATATATTATGTTTTTTTATTATATATTACCATTTGATTTAAGAGATTTAGTCGTTTAGATTTTAATTAACAATATATTATATAATTAACAAGTTATGAATTTATATTTATAATTTATTTTAAGTTATTTCAGGACAAATGATAAAGGTATTAATTGTTTAAGGACATTGATTTTTTTTTTTTTTGAAAAACTCACTTTATTTATAGTCACACATCTTTTTCTTTTAGTCACATCAATATATTATTATTTTATTATTAATTTTACTTTTAGACAACTTTTCAATTTAACTCAACCATAATTACATGGATTGTAGTGTAAAAAATGAGTTGTAAATATACCTCTCCTACACAATTACTAACTTATAATATTTTATTATTTCTCTTAGGAGACCCTTTTTAGACCTCAAAATTCCTCTAATGTGGATTGTACCTAATCAATGCTTTCAAGTTGTGAATATGTAAGTGATGTCATTTTCTATATTGATATTTGTCTTGCCCTTCTGTGAGTTTATAAAGCTGCTTCACATTCAATTGAAATGTATGACCATCATCAACTGAGTTGGTCCTCAATCGATTTCAAATGAAAATTTGTGGTGTTTTCATAATACCATCCTCTAGATCAACACCTGGTGTTATTATTTCTCTGCTACCTTTAGAACTTTCATTATGATATTCAGAGCTAACCATGATTTCTTCATCACCAACACCATTTGATTTCTTCCTCTTATGATTTAAATGGGTTTCATCTAAATCAATTGTCTCTTCATAATCAATAAGAATGGAATCATCTCCGTGCATCACTCTTTTGCGTTTCTCTTGTTTATTCTTCTTGTGAGGAGTGATAACCTCATTGGTACTAATCTCAACAACATCTTCATTTGGAGTTTTCACATCTTCAAATGTAACCCTTCTAGGCTTTCTAGAATGACAACTTTTCTTTCTTCTTTCCTATTCTTGTGTGACTACTCTTGCAACTTCAACCTTTGTTTCTCTTTGTTTTTTTTCCTTCCTTCTTGTGCCTTATCGATATGAAATACATTGATGACTTGAATGATATTTTTCTCTGTAGAGTAAATCCCCACTAACATATGTGAAAGTCGCATAGAAAAATCCTGTAAAAATAAAATATAACATTTCAGTGTTAAATAAGATGTAAAAATTATCATGATACTTATAATAATACATGATACAAAAATAAGAATAAACAAACTTACATTGTCTCTCTCAATGTCTTCAACGACATATGCACATAATTCTGTAAAACTTTCTTCCTTGTTAATTGCTCAATTTGAAACAATATTTAATCTTGATATAAGTCCTCACTTGTTTCACGAGTGCATAAACAATATATGTCTCTGACACCAAACACATATCTCCTAAAAAACCGAGTGACTGATAATTTCCTTGCACATATTCAAACTCGACACAATATAAATATATATGCTCTCAATTGTTGTCTTATCTATGTTTTACAAACCAAGAATGTTCCATTATGTTTTCACCTTCGACAAATTTCCACTCTCTAACATTCTTCATTTCTCTTGAAAGCTCATGTGTTTGACCTTGAACAAATGTTCTATCAATTTGTTGCCTAGCATTCATAGAGGCCCCAACTATAGTTTTGGATGCCATTATTACAGGTCTTTATCTCGATACATTCACATGTAATTTCTTTGATCCCATTTTTCCTATATGAAAAATTAAAAAAATAATTATGTCTTTATAATAATGATGGGAAAATGTTAACACTATATATAAAAAAAACTTCTATAAGATTTGAATTAAAAAGAAAAATTAGTTGACCTGCGGGGGTACTAGGGGTGATGCCTAACATCATCCCCTCCACGCGGGACCAAGTCTTGGCCTACGAGAGCACTATAGGTGATGTCGAGCATTGCCCGTAGCCCAATACTTAGTCTCGCGTGGAGGGGAATCTTCCCAGGCAACCCCCACAGGTCAGAACTATAATAAAATTACTGAAAAAACAAAAAATTGTAAAAAAAATTATAAAAAAATACACTAAAATTTGTTTTGTTTTTTTCCACTTTTTCTTCTTAAAATCCAAAAAAAATTGCTAAAATTTCTTCCAAAAAGGTTTTAAATATTTTAGAACTTGTGTTTTCTTCAGAAAAAATATAAACAATCTCATATACTTTAGGGTTTTCGATGATTTTCGCATAAAAAAATCTCATATAATTCAAAGTTGATCTTATATATATATATATATATATGGTAAGAATTAAAAAAAAATACTAACCTCTGAAATGTTAGATTGTCCTTAATGTCTCTTTGATGTTTGTCTCTCGTAGATTGCTCCAAACTATTTAACGAATGCTGCCCAATATTTAACGCAATGTAAAGAGATTAAACAAGGGTGTGTATATATAACAAATATTATATGAATTACTGTTAAGTTTAATGAATATGAGACAAATAAAAAAGAAGAAGAGTGTGTGTGTGTGTATATATATATATATATATATATATATATATATATATATATATATATATATATATATATACCAAATATTATATGAATCATCACTAAGTTTAATGAATGTGGGATGAATTAAAAAACATGAAAAATATTGCAATTAACTAATAAATAACAAATTAACAAAGTAAAAGTTTTATTTAATTTTGAAGGGAAAATATTAGAGGGAAAAAAAATTGTTGGGGGGGGGATGGGGGGAGGGGATTTCAGAGGAAAAAAATTGGGTGGGGGGGGATTTTGGAGGGAAAATTTCATTCTACAAGTTATAAGATTGTTATTGTGGTTAAAAGGATTAATAAGTGGTATAAATTTCTCATTACTGATTCACCCCCCCTATCAGTAATCCAACAACCTCTTCTTTTGGGACTAGTAAATGCGATGGGAATACTTATAATGTAAATGATGAGTCATATTTTTCACCTAGTCAAGAGTTTGATCATAGTGCAAGCAATGATATTTAGCATGTTCATCGAGAAAGTCCTAAATCTGAAGAATTTGAAGGCACCAATGATAAAGAAGAGGAATATGATGGCGATCATTCTGTTCATCATTTTAATAATATTGAAAATACTCAAAATCTAGGTTGAAGTGAAGACATTGATTACATTTTGAATGATTGGGATGATAATTTTCCTCCAAGTGAGGATTTTCAAGGTACTAATGACGATGATGAAGATTTTCCTCCAAGTGAGGATTTTCAAGGCACTAATGAGGATGATGAAGAATTTCCCTCAAGTGGGGATTTTAAAAGTAGTGAATATGATTATGCCAATGGTGGACACTCTTTCCCGAGTGGGGAATTTCAAGGCAACAATGTTGATGATGATGATTTTCCTCCAAGTGAGGATTTTTAAGGTGTTGATGAGGATGATGAATATTTTCCTCCAAGTGAGGATTTTCAAGGCACTAATGAGGATGATGAAAAATTTCCCTCAAGTGGGTATTTTAAAAGTAGTGAAAATTATTATGGAAATGGTGGACACTTTTTACCAAGTGAGGAATTTAAAGGCAACAATGTTGATGATGATGAATTCCCTCCAAGTGAGGATTTTCAAGGTACTGACGAAGATGATGTATATTTTCCTCCAAGTGAGGATTTTCAAGGCACTAATGAGGATGGTGAAGAATTTCCCTCAAGTGGGGATTTTAAAAGTACTGAAGATGATTATGCTAATGCTGGAAACTCTTTTCCAAGTGGGGAATTTAAAGGCACCAATGGTGATGATGATGATTTTCCTCCAAGTGAGGATTTTCAAGGTACTGGTGAGGATGGTGAAGATTTTCCTCCAAGCAAGGATTTTCAAGGCACTAAGGAGGATGATGGAGAATTTCCCTCAAGTGGGGATTTTAAAAGTAGTGAAGATGATTATGTTGATGGTGGACAATTTTTTTCAAGTGGGAAATTTAAAGGCATCAATGGTGATGATGAATATTTTCCTCCAAGTGAGGATTTTCAAGGTACTGATGTTAATTATGAAAATTTTCCTCCAAGTGAGAATTTTCAAGCAACTAATGAGGGTGATGAAGAATTTCCCTCAAGTGGGGATTTTAAAAGTAGTGAAGATGATTATGGCAATGGTAGACAATTTTTTCCAGGTGGGCAATTTAATTGCACCAATGGTGATGATGATGCTTTTCCTCCAAGTGAATATTTTAGATGCATTGATGATGGTGTTGCTGATGATGAAGACATTCTTGTTATATAATAATTTAATGGCATTGATAGTCTAAAGGGTGATGATTATTTTCCTTCAAGTGAATATTTTTATGGAAGATCCAATGACATTGGTGAGGATGGTAATCATTTTTCTAGTGATTTTGATATTCCTCTTATCAACAAGATTATCAATGAATATGATGATGGACCTAGGAATGGATATCATGTTCTAAATCATTTAGGTGCAACAAATCAAGGTTATCGACATTCTCTTGTTCGGTCTATTCACAATGTTTTGTATGATATTCCTCCTAGTGATGATGGAATTCCTTCTAGCAAGGATAATAAAATAGTGGAGACATTGCAGAGAAACATTGTGTCTAGGACCATGACTAGACCTTTTTATATCAATCCAAATCATTATAGTTATACAAGGTCTAGGAAATAATTTCTGACTAAATCAATTTCCATAAGTGATTTGATTTCAAGTGATTGTTGTCAAAAGAATTGTTTGAAAAGTGACGACTACATGTATGCCTTGAATAAAAGGAACACACATTTGTAAATGAATAAGAGCATGCAGAATTCATATTTAGTGGGGTGCATGATATCCACCAAGACATGATATGATTATGACATTGGAAATCTTTTTTTTTTAAGTAAAAAGGCAGGTCCTAATATATTGACATTTCAAAGTTTAAAGTTACACCATGACATTGAGGCGCCAGCTGTCCCGCCTGTTAAGGAAACCAAGACAGCTGGCCAGTTCAAAATATTGGTCTGCCACCCTGCCCGAAGGAAACCAGGGTGCATGGCCAGTTTCATCATTAGTCTGATCATATCTATGCTATTGCTACCATTGCTATGAACTAGGAGAGCTACAACTCTATTATACATCAAAAAAGAAAGAGTTTTGAGCAGTGGTTGAACAGGGGAACCTATTAACCGATGTCCTCGTGGTCGTCCTTCTCCTTGCTGCGTCTAACTGGAATGGCGTAAATCTGAGCGCAGGTGGGGCATTGTCGCCTTGGGGTGGCACTGGAGTAGGCGGTGTACAGCATGTCCAGGCGTTGGTTTATGCGGACGGATCTAAAGATTTGGTCGTCTACCATGCTGCGGACCTCGAAAATCAGATTCAGGTGCTCCGGGTGAAGAAGTGGTGGCTAGGGTAGCGAATTTTGTTCTTCGTCCTCCTCCTGGTGTGCTTGCTGCTTGCGCTGCGGCCTCAATTCATCAGGAGCCTTGCAAATGTCTTCCTTGTTGCCTTCCGGCAACTCTTCCTCTACTAGACAGGGTGCAAATTCCTCAACTAGAGTGTCGCTAGGACCGTATACTGCTCTTGGATTGGGAGTCATTGCGTCTGCTCCAAAACACATAGGGGGGTTCCAGTTGTCCGGAACCATGAAAATGAGACCTTCGGAAAGATTTTGGGGGAATTCCTTCGTAGGGATTTCCTCAAAATACGTTCTGGGGGGTGTTTTTGTTCCTTTGGAATCCCTGGGTCTCTTTTGCTTGGCTAAAACTAGAGCTCACTCAAACTTCTTATGCCTCTTCCGTCGTGAGTCGATCGCATACCAACCTGCACCTCTACAAGGCCTTCCCCTTGCTCATTGCATGTTTAGAACTAGAACGAGAACCAGAATACCCTCTGCACTGTTGTTCTCGCTCGGCTCTGTAACCTTCCAATACATCCCAAAGCCATCGAGAATGTTGATAAGGGAGAAAATGGTGGCTATAGCCATTAAATTTGTGTTCTTAATGCTCTGGCTGACCGGTCTTCTCGCGTGAGTGAGAGGCCTCATCAAATGGTGGAGGCCGGCTGAGTTGATGCCCCTCATAAATAGCGAGGATATGAGGGTGGATGACCACCATTAATGGCCCCTCCTGGCACTACTCCACGTACCCACCCTGCTCCGCGTGGCACCCCATCCGGGGGACATTGGAAATATTTTACTTTGCACAAAGGCTTTAAAACAAATTCACTCATTTGGTAATCTTCGTCTATCAAGAATCCAAACAATATTGGAAAAAGATCCTTCATTTTGTTCAAAGGTGCGTCATGGATGAGAGAGTGGGCCATTCACAAACACTACATTGTCATGGATGAGTGACTTCTTTTCCAAACATGGAGAGTGTATGCGAGATAAAGAAATAATACATATTCCAAATAATTTCTCAATTATGAGAGAAATCTACAAATTATACCAAAAATATGTTGAAGGTGTTGAAGGAAATGGTAATTTTATTACATATGCATATTTTACAAGAATATGGAAGAAACAATTCAACAATGTCTGTATTCCTAAGAAGTCAAGGATGGGGATTTGTAGTATATGTGTGACTCTTAAATCAATAAGAGATAATTCTGAAGGGGTAGAAATATGTATATATTTACAATTTTGTTTATTCAAATTGGATATTTATCAACTATGAAAACATATTATCAATATTTTTATTTTATGTGATATGCAGATTCCATAGTCAAAGCACTTCAAGAACATCAAAATCAAAAGGAAAAAGTTGTACAAACATGGAAAGAAGTGTTATGATGCTCCAAACATATATATATGTATGATAATTGATAGCATGGACTACAAAAAAACACTTCTACCACATTTTGTCCGTACACCAAAAAATTTACAAGAAGAGAATTTCATTCAATTTCACTGGGTTGGTTGTATGGTTTTTAATGGAAAAATGTGTCCAAGGGTTTACTTCACAGCTCCAAATATTCACAATTATGTAAATGTGACCATCACCATAATTCATCATGTGCTCACTCACTGGTTTGACAATCTTCCTCAAGTTCTATATCTACAATTAGACAACACTAGTTGTGAAAAAAAAATCAAATTGTGTTTGGATATCTAAGCATGCTTGTTGAAATAGGAATCTTTCAAAAGGTAAAATTTGGTTTACTTCTTGTTTGACACACTCATGATCATATTGATCAAATGTTCATTCGTTTTTTTCAGTAAAATTGAAGAAGAAAAATGTTGGAAGCCTACCATCATTAATTGAATGTATTAAGAAATCATACATTCCAAAGCCTGCTTTTCACATATTAGAAGAAATTGTTGACATGCAAAGATTTATTCAGGGATCACATGGTAAAGAAAAATGTATTGAGAAACTTAATGACATTAGCTTCCAACATCAATTTTATTTCAAAAAGGTTGACAGGAAAACACTTATGTGTGAAAAGAAGTATTCAACTACTGCATAATGGGGGCCTTCATCATGTTTAACATTTTTGAAGTTCATTCCAGATCATCCAATATTTTCATCAAAGTTATTTTTATTACAATCAGTTGTTGAAATCCATAATGCACAGAGGCGTAATATAGATGTAGATTATTCTTAATGCTTGGAAGAAATAAAAAATTCCATTAAATATACATATGAGTACTTTGATGTTGTTGATTCTGTTTGGTGGGAGTCTTTTTTCAATGGTCAAAGTGACATAATTTCAAGCTCAACAAATGAAGATACATTTTTTAAGACTCCATTTCATTGGCCACACAATATGAAAAATGAATCCGAAGAAAGAAACATTGTTGAACAACAAAAATCTCAAGGTGCTATTGAGTTTTCACAAGTAGAGGAAAGATAAATATATATTGGTTCTAGAAGATCATGTGCACAATGTGAAGCCATGGAAGACCTTTATAGGGGTTTGATACATGATATTAGGGAGGGTAGCATGATTGCAGTGTTAGCGACTGAAGATCCACATGGTTATCCATTCTAGATTGCAAAGGTTATACAGATTGATAAAGAAAATGAATATGTTATATCAATTGAAGTGCATTGGTATGCAACAGGTACACACCCATTCAATGGTGTGTACAAGCCAGAGATGGTGGTTTAGAAACATGTCAGTAGAAAGATAAAAAGAAAGGGTCAAAATACAACTTGTTGTCACACTGACCTCTTAAAATTAGAGGATGTTGACATACTTGTTTATGATTTCAATTTGACAAAGAGTTGAACTCTTCGCTCTAGGACAACAAAGATTATCAAGAGGTTGTTGCCACAATAAATAATTGCAAGATGGGACTTTGTTGAACCTATTCATAGATCTAAAAGGATTTTGACATATGAAATGTTGGGCATGCATGTAGACTCAGATGGTGCATTCATCGATAATAGAGAAGAGCATGGATCATCTACATCTTCATCCAATCATTCATCTGAAGACAATGTAGACTCTGATGGTATTTCAAAATCCATGAGTCAATTTTCATAAGTGTATGAAACATTTTATGTATTTTTTATCCATATGATGTTTGCATGGTAACTATAAATGAGCATTCTAACTTACATATGATCTTACATGAAGTTATGAATCATTTGTATGTTTTATGAATTATATGTTTTGATTATGGAGAATATAATAAAATTTCATAGCTCATATGTTTTGAATATGGACAATGTAACAATACTTTTAAGAAATAATTTATATTTCATTCAATGTAAATTGTATTGACTTTTTTTTATTAAAAGAAAAAAAATATTTGGAAGTGATGTTGAATTTTTAAAGTATAGGGTGACGGGAGGAATCACGAAGGTGGGTTACACTTTCGTGACAATCTGGTCTCCAAAATTTCGAAAAACATTTTTTCGGCCGAAAGATATTATTTTTGGCCGAACTATTTTTTGGCCGAAAAAATAAATGTCAAATCGAACGGAGAAATAACTGTGCCCTCGATTTGCGTGTAGAAATTTGGTCGGACGGATATTTTCTTTCCGGCAATAAGTTTTCAGTCGAACGATAGTTCGGCCGAAACATTGTTCGACCGAAAAATAGTTCAGCCGAACTATATTTCAGCCGAACAATGTTTCGGCCAAACTATCTTTCGGCCGAAAGATGGTTTATATATTAGCCACACATCGAATTTGCAATGTTTGGAATTTTTTTTTTGTTGTATTCGCTCTGTGTCGCTCAGTGAGAGCTCTGTGTCGCTCTGTGTCGCGAGCGCAGCGGTCGTGGTCGCAGTGGTCGTGGGTGCCGAGGTCGCAGGGGTCATGGGCACCGAGGTCGCAGGGGTCGTGGGCGTCGTGGGCGCCGAGGTCGCAGGGGTCGTGGGCGCTGAGGTCGCAGGGGTCATGGAGAAATTGCGAGCGCCGGGGATAGGTATGTTTTCAATTGCCTATAATTTTCCCTAAAAACCGATTGTTTTCATCACGGCAAGCCCTCTGCCCTACATTTAATCTCATTTAATTACGCACACTGTCCACTGAAAGGAGCCTCAAATCCTTCATGCCCACGTAATATATTTCATTTTTCTATCCATTTTAGTTACAAGTATGCTAAATGTCATAAGATTTCCATTTTTTTTTATGTTATCTAAATCTAATTCTGCGTAGGCTAAAATAATTTTAAATAATTTTTCCAGGTGAAAAAGAATTTTGCAATTTGATTGTTGGTTAAATTGCAATTTCACATTGTTCAAATCTTATTTTGTTTTTCCTTTTTTTAAGCATAAATCTATTTAATTCTTCAAAA
>ML784899.1:568308-584669 GCA_009831015.1 Picea engelmannii | reverse complement strand
TCCAAGGAGATTGTCAACCGAGTCTGTAAATAGATCAACTGCAGAACCTTCTCAAACCAGTGTTATGGATGCAACCTTTTTGGATAGGTTGCACATCAACACTCCTACACCTGAGAATGTAGGGAATAGCTCTGGACCAGAGAACATTTCTGGTAAGTTTCTTAATTTTTGTTTATTTTTGTTGTATTTAAATTTATGTGCGGTTAAATCTTGAAGTTACTTTCAAATGTGTGTGTAGGCAATCAATTTAGAGAAAGGGGTGACAATGAGAGTGGTTTTCACGAAGATTCAAATGTCGGTGCAGAGGGAGAAGGTGGATGTAGGATGTCGCGTTATGAAGAAACAGAAGATTACACGCCAACATCCACCTATCCTTCAGAAGTTGGCGATGAACTTCCCTGGGAAGGGAATACAAAAGCAATGACGCTTGAGCGATACTCAGGTGTCAAAAAGAGGTTAGAAAATGATTTGGCAGTCTTGGAACTTCCTTTGGAGAGAAAACAAAGTTTGCAAATCGTTTTTCATTCACTGGAAAACTTTATGGATGCATATCAGAAGATGGGGCCAACCACTGACAATTTTGTCGATCTAATGAGGCGGCGAAAGTCAGAGGTGATTGGTCCTGATAAATGAGATACAGTAAAAAATAGAGTTTCAAAGGAAGACGCCATCTCTATGTTCGATTTCAAAGAGGGTCCAAAGTGGAAAATGCTGAAGGTGCAATATTTTAAGCACCCCCACTTTGCTGGACATCTGTATAACAGATTTTTGGCCGCATATGGGAAATTTCCGTGGAACGATGAGGTTCCACACTATTTGGCGCAACCACACCCTCATTGGCACGCCCACTCCCTCAGGACCTTCTCTTCCTTCAGCCCAAAGAACTCGAGTGTTCTTCTAATTCCCTATCAGGAATTCTTCACCCACAACAACTCTTCAATGATCTCCCTTAATGGTCAGGAAATCAGAATTTGTGATCTCGTGAATTCTATGCTCGCGTACCTTATGCCTCACAATTCCCTGAAACCCGATGTGGGTCAATCGTTGACTTTCTTCCCCCTGTTATCAGAGTTCTCCCTATCGGGAAATCGCTACTCGCAATGTTAACAAATGAAATCTCCAACCTCTGAACCCCGATGTGTCGATTCCCGATACACGTGTGGACTTGACTTCTCCACCTTCTACCCTTCTGTCGGAATTTCAGGATTTACTGGATCGTGAATCTTGATGTCGATGGACTCGGGACTTGCCTTTCCTTGATCCTCGATACGATGCCACCTGTACTCCACTAGCTCCAGCTGTGGCCCGCACGACCTTTCGTCGGGATATCACGGATCGCGATTCCAAGTTGCACGAGTTCTCTGCCTTTGAAAACTATGATCTGCCAAACCTCGACTCCTCGGGATATCCTGACATGCATCCTCCACAATGAACGGTTCTGATCCTATCAGGATATCGCTACTCGCGATATCGCGACTCTTGTTGCAAGCGCTTGGAACTTCAACTCGCGATTACCCAATATGCGATGCCACGTGCAGATCCAACGGTTGCTTCTGCCCCAAATCGATGGCTCTGCTCCTTCCTGAGTTTTAGACCCTTGGGACTTCACAAAATATTCTCGAAATATTTCAACCGTCTATCCTTCTTTGGATGATTTCTGCACAATGAATCAAGTGGTTCTTTCACGAAGGCTTGGCTCCTGCTCGCCAACCTATGAGGCTTCCTTCAGACTTCCAATAGAAGCTTCCCTGCACTTATCCTTCGGTGAATTCGAAGGTCTATTCCTCCTGAATAGGTTCTCGACTTCTCAAGTCCTTCTGAGAAATTCTTGCACGCACTCGTTGCGGAAAATCTTCGACAACATCTAGGTGTTGAAGCTTCGATCCTGCGCACTCCTCTGTAGCAGAAAACTTTTAATCCCTTTGCTCAGAATCGTAACACTGAGACTTTGTCTAGCCTGCACACGCTTTGCATGGCTCCGGTGCCAATCTGCACTTCTGAGATGAATGAGGACAAAAGCTAACTCTAATTGAACCCTTCTGTCAATGCACTCCTTACGGACAATTCAACTGCACTCCTTGCAGGAATCTCTTGGCTCAACTAGAGAAACAATTGAAACTCATTCACATTCCTTCTCAGACTTCTATTCAACCATGAAATCACATACACAGCGTATAAAAGCAAGTGTATAACAGAAACAAACATTCATGGGCATAATATCAGAGAATATACAGAGAGTAACACAAACCATCGATTTGAATCAGAGCTATTTCTATTAATTCAAATGTCTGTACATGGGTGTTCTTCATACACTTCTCTACTTGCTCTTCTCAATAATGCTGCTTCATAATAATCTTACAATATACAAAGGAGGGTGTCTATATCCCGTTTCCCTCTCGAGCTCTAAAGCTATCAAATCTAAATTAAATCCTTATCTAACTTTACATTAATTCTATTAAATGCCTTATCTACCAAAGGACGAGAGTTATCCGCTCAAGGTCCATTACAATATACAAAGTGCACTCCATTAATTTCACACATTAATGTTTGGTGCAACAATATCCAGGTGTTTTCAAAATTGCGCTGGCGCTGTCCAGCTGTCTTTCTGCCTTCCGCGCTAGCTCGCTTGACGTGTTGGCGATGCTCCTGCATCATACTCCTCGGCTTGAAAAATTTCATGGGCTCCTGTCCATGAGCTCCTGCACGGTTTGTCCATGCTTTTGAATCACTACTTCAGTCTCCCAGCTAGCATCCTCCACTGGGTGATTCTTCCACTTGATCAGATACTCGAAGTATTCTTTTCTTCTGGTCTTCTTACTTACTCTCTTGTCCAGTATGCACTCCATATAAGGCTTTTCTGCTACGGGCAATTGTTTCGCCCACTGGATCACTAGTTCCTCAATTCCAATTTCTGCTTCTCCAGCCCTGTATGGGTATAAGTCTGCAATATTGAATATCAGAGATATTTCGATGCCATCCGGCAACTCAATCTCATAAGCATTTTCTCCGAATTTCTTCAGGACTCTGCATGGTCCGATTTTCTTCATTTTGAGTTTATTGTATGTTCCCCTCGGGAACCTTTCCTTCCTCAAGTGTGCGAGAACTAGATCACCAACTTCGAACTGAAGTTGTCTTCGATGCTGATCTGCTCTACGCTTATACTCCTGGCTTGAATCTATCAGTCGCTGCTTCACCATGATGTGAAGTTCCTGCATCGCCTCAGCGAATTCTTCTGCACTAGCGCTGCTAGTAGCAGTCTGCTCTGAATCTCACAATTCAGAAACTTCTCTCGGCTGCATTCCATATACAACCTGAAATGGACTTTTGCCTTCGATTTATTGAATCGTTGTACGCGAACTTTGCCTGTGGTAATACCTGGTCCCAACTGCTATGATGCTCTATCACCAGGCTCCTCAACAAATCTCCCAGACTTCTATTTACCACTTCCGTTTGTCCATCCATCTGAGGATGATAAGCAGAACTAAATGCTAAGTTAGTTCCCAGCTTCTTCCATAAGGTCCTCCAAAAATTCCCTATGAATTTAGTATCCCTGTCCGAAACTATGCTTTTCGGCAATCCATGAAGTCGAATGACCTCCTTGAAGAACAAATTTGCGATGCGGGTCGCATCGCTGGTCTTCTGGCATGGAATGAAATGTGCCATTTTTGAAAACCTGTCTACCACCACAAAGATAGAATCAACACCTCTTTGTGTCCTCGGCAAACCCAATACAAAATCCATGCTGATCGCCTCCCATGGCCTCTCTGGTATGGGCAATGGCTGATAAAAACCTGCATTCTGCTTTCTTCCCTTTGAATGCTGGCAAACTCTGCATCTGTCAACAAATCACTTGACATCTGCACGCATCCCTGGCCAAAAATATGACTCACTCAGCTTCGCGAATGTTTTGTCATGGCCAAAATGACCTGCTAATCCACCGCTATGTTTCTCCTTCAACAGGTTCTCCCTCATGGAGCATTTTGGAATACACAGTTGATTTCCTCTGAACAACAATCCTTCCTGGATCATATAGTCTATCCAAGGACTCCTGTCTCTAAGAACTGGATTCTCAGCTGCTTCATATGCCTCTGCAAAATCTGCGTCACCTACATACATGTCCCTAAGATTCTCAAAACCTAATGTTTTGACTCGAAACTCCTGCAACAACAAACATTTTCTGCTCAAGGCATCAACCACTTTGTTAGCAGTACCTGAAATATGCTTAATCACAAATGTGAAATTCTGCATATACTCTACCCATTTAGCATGTTTCTGATTCAACTTCTCCTGTTGAGTCACAAACTGCAATGCATGATTATCACTATACAATACAAATTCTTTTGGGATCAAGTAATGCCTCCACTTCTTCAGTGCCTATATGATAGCATTAAATTCTTTATCATACGTGGAGTATTTCAATTTCGCTTCATATAGCTTCTCGCTGAAATATGCAACTGGCTTGTCCTCCTGACTCAAGACCGCTCCTATGGCATATCCACTTGCATCACATTTCACCTGAAATGTCTTCTGGAAATCCGGCAACACCAACACTGGTTGTTCCATAATCTTCAGCTTCAACAGATTGAAGCTCTTTTTAGCCTCAGTTGTCCAATGAAAAGACATATGTCTTTTCTTGACTGTGTCCATCATTGCTGTGCTAATTCCACTGAAATTCCTGATGAACTTTCGGTAGAAACTAGCTAAACCATGAAAACTCCTCACCTCGAAAATATTTCTTGGTGATTGCCAATTTTTAATTACCTCCACTTTACTTGGATCCATCTTTAATTCATTTGCCGAAATAACAAAACCCAAATATATGAGCTCTGTCTTCATAAATGAGGACTTCTTCATATTAATCAACAACTTCTCCTGTTGTAGCTTCCTCATCACAATGGCCAAATGCTTCAAATGTCCAGCCTCTGATTTACTGTAAATCAGTATGTCGTCCAAATACACAATGACGAAATTTCCAATGAACTCCCTCAGGACTTCGTTCATCAACCTCATAAAGGTACTTGGTGCATTCATCAAACCAAACGGCATGACTAGCCATTCATATAATCCTTCATTTGTTTTGAAGGCTGTCTTCCACTCATCGCCTTCTCTCATGCGAATCTGGTGATATCCGCTTTTCAAATCTATTTTCGAAAAATACTTTGCCCCACTCAGGCAATCCATTAGATCATCCATTCTCGCCAGTGGAAACCTGTACCTGATGGTTATCTTGTTTATCACTCTTGAGTCGGTACATATCCTCCAACCTCCATCCTTCTTGGGACTGAGTACTATCAGAAAAACACACGGACTCAAGATTTCCCTGACCAATCCTTTGTCCAATAGACCCTGGACTTGTCTCTTAACCTCCTCATTCTCTTGCGGCGTCAACCTGTACGTGGCTTTGTTTGGCAAACTAGCTCCCGGTATGAGGTCTATATGATGACTCACACTTCTCATCGGTGGCAACGAGTGAGGTAACTTGTCCACTATGATGTCAGCGAACTCTCCCAGCAGTTCCTGAATCTCATCCGGAAAATCATCCACTCTTGTGCTAGTCAAAACAATCCTCGGCTTTCTGACCACAAAGAATTGTGGATCTTCTTTCTTCTCCATTTCTGAAAGAAGTTCCTTCCCACTCATGAGAAGTATTGTGTTGTTTACTTCCGGCTTTACCTTTTTATCCTTTATCGGAAGCAACATATGGGTTCTCCCATTCTTCTCCAGAGTATAGGTGTTCATTCTCCCATCATGAACTACATTTCTGTCATATTTCCATGGTCTACCCAGCAATAAATGACATACATCCATGGGAATAACATCACATAAAATCTTATCATTGTATCCTCATATTTTGAATTCAACCAAGCACTGTTTAGTAACACTCACCTGGTGTCCTTTCTGTAGCTATGAAACTCTGTATGGACTGGGATGATCAGTCATCTCCAGCTCCAGCTTCTCTACCATCTCGGTTGAAACGAGATTATCCATGCTACCACTGTCTACGATAACCTTGCATACCCTTTCCTTGGTCTTGCAAGCTGTTCTGAACAGTCTGGTCCTTTGCACTGAGCTTTCTACCTCCTTCTCAGGTGTCAAAATGGCTTTATGCATCCAAAGCGATCTTTCGCCTTCTGCATCTTCGGTCTCAGCATCTCGCCTCTGTGCTTTTGCGATGTGAGCTTCTCCTCCAATGTCTTTCTTTTTCTCTGGACACTCAAATGACTTGTGCCCATTCTTCCCACATGTAAAACATGTGATTACTGCACCTCTTCCTCTACCTAGACCCCTAGTACGAGGAAGAGCATTTGCATCAGCATAATCACCTCGCTGATCATTTTGTTGTCCTCTCTGTTGAACATGTGGCCCTCTCTGTGAGGTTCCACCTATTTCAACCTTACCCTGCGGTTTCCTCCACTCCTCCTTGGGCTTCTGGAATTTTTCCTGGGCAACTACCTTGCCTCTGGGCTGACTTCTGCCTCACCCTCGCTGACCTTGCTTATGGCTCAACTTCTCCTCAACTTTTAAAGCCATATGATAAGCATCCTCCACCGTCCTGATGGTAACCATACTTAATTCATCCTGAATGTTGTATCTCAGACCATTTAGATATCTGGCGACCTTCTCATCATCACTCTCCCGATGACCTGCTCTGATGTTCATTCGATAGAATTCCTCAGTGTATTCTTTAACTCTCATCAGCTTCTGTCTCAGGTTCTGCATCCGCCTGAACAAAGTAATTTGATAGTCCCTTGGGATGAACTTCGCCTTCATCTTCGCAATCATTCGATCCTAGTTTTTTATCTTTTGCTTGCCTTTGCAACGTCTATCAGCCTGTAGCTCGTCCCACCACAATGCTGCATGTCCCTTCAAGCGCGTAACAACATGCTTGACTTTCTTATCCTCTTCGATGTCCTCATAATCAAAGTAGGTGTCAAGAGCCCTAATCCAATCTAGAAGCTCTTCTGCATCCAGACTCCCTTCGTAGACTGGAATATCCATTTTTGCCTTCGCACCCATTCTGGCAATGGCTTTGATCAACCGCTCGGTTGATGCGTCTTCTGCTGTGACCTCTCCTTCATGTCTAGCTTCCTCTTCAACTTTGGAATCACTAAGATCCCCTGCACCAACTCTGCGTCTTTGAGCTGTCTCCATCTCTTCGAGTCTTGCTCGGAGATCTCTCATCTGCCTTTCCATTTATGGATTTCCTGCCGGCCTACCTCTTCTCCTCACCTCCCTGTCTCTGGGTTTGGTGACTGTCTCTCTCTCCTCGGCGGCATGGTGAAATTTCCTTCTTTTCCATGCTACAGAAAATAGAGAAATTTTCTCTCTCTGATACCACTATGGCGCAACCGCACCCTCACTGGCACGCCCGCTCCCTCAGGACCTTCTCTTCCTTCGGCCCAAAGAACTCGAGTGTTCTTCTAATTCCCTATCAGGAATTCTTCACCCACAACAACTCTTCAATGATCTCCCTTAACGGTTGGGAAATCAGAATTCACGATCTCGCAAATTCTATGCTCGCGTACCTTATGCCTCACAATTCCCCGAAACTCGATGTGGGTCAATCGTTGACTTTCTTCCCCCTGTTATCAGCGCTCTCCCTATCAGGAAATCGCTACTCGCGATGTTAACAAATGAAATCTCCAAGCTCCGAACCCCGATGTGCCGATTCCCGATACACGTGTGGACTTGACTTCTCCACCTTCTACCCTTCCGTCGAAATTTCAGGATTCACTAGATCGCGAATCCTGATGTCGATGAACTCGGGACTTGCCTTTCCCCGATCCTCGATACGATGCCACCTGTACTCCACTAGCTCCAGCTGTGGCCCGCACGACCTTCCGTCGGGATATCGCGGATCATGATTCCAAGTTGCACGAGTTCTCTGCCTTTGAAAACTACGATATGCCGAACCCCGACTCCTCGAGATCTCCTGACACGCGTCCTCCACAAAGAACGGTTATGATCCTATCGGGATATCGCTACTCGTGATATCGCGACTCTTGTTTCAAGTGCTTGGAACTTCAACTCGCGATTACCCGATATGCGATGCCACGTGCAGATCCAACGGTTGCTTCTGCCCTGAATCGACGTCTCTGCTCCTTCCTGAGTTTCAGACCCTTGGGACTTCGCGAAATCTTCTCGAAATATTTCAACCATCTATCCTTCTTTGGATGATTTCTGCACAATGAATCAAGTGGTTCTTTCACGAAGGCTTGGCTCCTGCTCGCCAACCTATGAGGCTTCCTTCAGACTTCCAATAGAAGCTTCCCTACACTTATCCTTCAGTGAATTCGAAGGTCTATTCCTCCTAAACAGGTTCTCGACTTCTCAAGTCCTTCTGATAACTTCTTGCACACACTCATTGCGGCAAATCTTCAACAATGTCTAGGTGTTGAAGCTTCGATCCTGCGCACTCCTCTGCAGCAGAAACCTTTTAATCCCTTTGCTAAGAATCGTAACTCTGAGACTTCGTCTAGCCTGTGCACGCTTTGCACGGCTCCAGTGCCAATCGGCACTTCTGAGATGAATGAGGACAAAAGCTAACTCTAATTGAACCCTTCTGTCAACGCACTCCTTGCGGACAATTCAATTGCACTCCTTGCAGGAATCTTTTGGCTCAACTAGAGAAACAATTGAAACTCATTCACATTCCTTCTCAGACTTCTATTCAACCATGAAATCACATACACAGCGTATAAAAGCAAGTGTATAATAGAAACAAACATTCATGGGCATAATATCATAGAATATACAGAGAGTAACACAAACCATGGATTTGAATCAGAACTCTTTTTATTAATTCAAATGTCTATACATAGGTGTTCTTCATACACTTCTTTGCTTGCTCTTCTCAACAATGCTGCTTCATAATAATCTTACAATATACAAAGGAGGGTGTCTATATCCCGTTTCCCTCTCGAGCTCTAAAGATATCAAATCTAAATTAAATTCCTATCTAACTTTACATTAATTCTATTAAATGCCTTATCTACCAAAGGACGAGAGTTATCTGCTCAAGGTCCATTACAATATACAAAGTGCACTCCATTAATTTCACACATTAATGTTTGGCGCAACAATATCCAGGTGTTTTCAAAATTTGCGCTGGCATTGTCCAGCTGTCTTTCTGCCTTCCGTGCTAGCTCGCTTGACGTGTTGGCGATGCTCCTGCATCATACTCCTCGGCTTGAAAAATTTCATGGGCTCCTGTCCATGAGCTCCTGCACGGTCTGTCCATGCTTTTGAATCACCGCTTCAGTCTCTCAGCTGGCATCCTCCACTGGGTGATTCTTCCACTTGATCAGATACTCGAAGTATTCTTTTCTTCTGGTCTTCTTACCCACTCTCTTGTCCAGTATGCACTCCATCTGAGGCTTTTCTGCTACGGGCAATTGTTTCGCCCACTGGATCACTGGTTCCTCAGTTCCAGTTTCTACTTCTCCAGCCCTGTATGGGTATAAGTCTGCAATATTGAATATTGGAGATATTCCGATGCCATCCGGCAACTCAATCTCATAATCATTTTCTCCGAATTTCTTCAGGACTCTGCATGGTCCGATTTTCTTCATTTTGAGTTTATTGTATGTTCCCCTCGAGAACCTTTCCTTCCTCAAGTGTGCAAGAACTAGATCACCAACTTTGAACTGAAGTTGTCTCCGATGCTGATCTTCTCTGTGCTTATACTCCTGGCTTGAATCTATCAGTCGCTGCTTCACCATGCTGTGAAGTTCCTGCATTGCCTCAGCGAATTCTTCTGCATTAGCGCTGCTAGTAGCAGTCTGCTCTGAATCTCACAATTCAGAAACTCCTCTCGACTGCATTCCATATACAACCTGAAATGTACTTTTTCCTGTACTTCGATTTACTAAATCGTTGTACGTGAACTCTGCCTGTGGTAATACCTGGTCCCAGCTGCTATGATGCTCTATCACCAGGCTCCTCAACAAATCTCCTAGACTTCTATTTACCACTTCCGTTTGTCCATCCATCTAAGGATGATAAGTAGAACTAAATGCTAAGTTAGTTCCCAGCTTCTTCCATAAGGTCCTCCAAAAATGCCCTATGAATTTAGTATCCCTGTCTGAAACTATGCTTTTCGGCAATCCATGAAGTCGAATGACCTCCTTGAAGAACAAATTTGCGATGTGTGTCGCATCGCTGGTCTTCTGGCATGGAATGAAATGTACCATTTTTGAAAACCTGTCTACCACCACAAAGATAGAATCAACACCTCTTTGTGTCCTCGGCAAACCCAATACAAAATCCATGCTGATCGCCTCCCATGGCCTCTCTAGTATGGGCAATGGATGATAAAAACCTGCATTATGCTTTCTTCCCTTTGAATGCTGGCAAACTCTGCATTTGTCAACAAATCGCTTGACATCTGCACGCATCCCCGGCCAAAAATACGACTCACTCAGCTTCGTGAATGTTTTGTCATGGCCAAAATGACCTGCTATTCCACCACTATGTTTCTCCTTCAGCAGGTTCTCCCTCATGGAGCATTTTGGAATACATAGCTGATTTCCTCTGAACAACAATCCTTCCTGGATCATATAGTCTATCCAAGGACTCCTGTCTATGAGAACTGGATTCTCAGCTACTTCATATGCCTCTGCAAAATCTGCATCAATTGCATACATGTCCCTAAGATTCTCAAAACCTAATGTTTTGACTCGAAACTCCTGCAACAGCAAACATTTTCTGCTCAAGGCATCAGCCACTTTGTTAGCAGTACCCGAAATATGCTTAATCACAAATGTGAGATTCTGCATATACTCTACCCATTTAGCATGTTTCTGATTCAACTTCTCCTATTGAGTCACAAACTGCAATGCATGATTATCACTGTACAATACAAATTGTTTTGGGATCAAGTAATGCCTCCACTTCTTCAGTGCCTGTATGATAGCATAAAATTATTTATCATACGTGGAGTATTTCAGTTTCTCTTCATCTAGCTTCTCGCTGAAATATGCAACTGGCCTGTCCTCCTGACTCAAGACCGCTCCTATGGCATATCCGCTTGCATCACATTTCACCTGAAATGTCTTCTGGAAATCCGACAACACCAACACTGGTTGTTCTGTAATCTTCCACTTCAACAAATTGAATCTCTTTTCAGCCTCAGCTATCCAATGAAAAGACTTATGTCTTTTCTTGACTGTGTCCATCATTGCTGCGCTAATTCCACTGAAATTCCTGATGAACTTTCGGTAGAAACTAGCTAAACCATGAAAACTCATCACCTCGAAAATATTTGTCGGTGATTGCCAATTTTTAATTACCTCCACTTTACTTGGATCCATCTTTAATTCATTCGCCGAAATAACAAAACCCAAATATATGAGCTCTGTCTTCATAAATGAGGACTTCTTCATATTAATCAACAGCTTCTCCTGCTGTAGCTTCCTCATCACAATGGCCAAATGCTTCAAATGTTCAGCCTCTAATTTACTGTAAATCAGTATGTCGTCCAAATACACAATGACGAACTTTCCGATGAACTCCCTCAGGACTTCGTTCATCAACCTCATAAAGGTACCTGGTGCATTCGTCAAACCAAATGGCATGACTAGCCATTCATATAATCCTTCATTTGTTTTGAAGGCTATCTTCCACTCATCGCCTTTTCTCATGCGAATCTGGTGATATCAGCTTCTCAAATCTATTTTTGAAAAATACTTTGCCCCACTCAGGCAATCCATCAGATCATCCATTCTTGGCAGTGGAAACCTATACCTGATGGTTATCTTGTTTATCGCTCTTGAGTCGGTACACATCCGCTAACCTCCATCCTTCTTGGGACTGAGTACTGTCGGAACACCACATGGACTCAAGCTTTCCTTGACTAATCCTTTGTCCAATAGACCCTGGACTTGTCTCTTAACCTCCTCATTCTCTTGCGGCGTCAACTTGTACGTGACTTTGTTCGACAAACTAGCTCCTGGTATGAGGTCTATATGATGACTCACACTTCTCAGCGATGGCAACGAGTGAGGTAACGCGTCCACTATGATGTCAGCGAACTCTCCCAGTAGTTCCTGAATCTCATCCGGCAAATCATCCACTCTTGTGCTAGTCAGAACAATCCTCGGCTTTCTGACCACAAAGAATTGTGGATCTTCTTTCTTCTCCATTTCTGAAAGAAGTTCCTTCCCACTCATGAGAAGTATTATGCTGTTTACTTCCGGCTTTACCTCTTTATCCTTTATCGGAAGCAACATATGGGTTATCCCATTATTCTCCAGAGTATAGGTGTTCATTCTCCCATCATGAACTACATTTCTGTCATATTGCCATGGTCTACCCAGCAATAAATGACATACATCCATGGGAATAACATCACATAAAATCTTATCATTGTATCCTCATATTTTGAATTCAACCAAGCACTGTTTAGTAACACTCACCTGGTGTCCTTTCTGTAGCCATGAAACTCTGTATGGACTGGGATGATCAGTCGTCTCCAGCTCCAGCTTCTCTACCATCTCGGTTGAAACGAGATTATCCATGCTACCACTGTCTACGATAACCTTGCATACCCTTTCCTTGGTCTTGCAAGCTGTTCTGAATAGTCTGGTCCTTTGCACTGAGATTTCTACCTCCTTCTCAGGTGTCAAAATGACTTTATGCATCCAAAGCGATCTTTCGCCTTCTGCATCTTCGGTCTCAGCATCTCTCCTCTGTGATTTTGCGATGTGAGCTTCTCCTCCAATGTCCTTCTTTTTCTCTGGACACTCGAATGACTTGTGCCCATTCTTCCCACATGTAAAACATGTTATTACTGCACCTCTTCCTCTACCTAGACCCCTAGTACGAGGAAGAGCATTTGCATCAGCATAATCACCTCGCTGATCATTTTGTTGTCCTCTCTGTTGAACATGTGGCCCTCTCTGTGAGGTTCCACCTCTTTCAACCTTACCCTAAGGTTTCTTCCCCTCCTCCTTGGGCTTCTGGAATTTTTCCTGGGAAACTACCTTGCCTCTAGGCTGACTTCTGCCTCGTCCTCGCTGACCTTGCTTAGGGCTCAGCTTCTCCTCAGCTTTTAAAGCCATCTGATAAGCATCCTCCACCATCCTGATGGTAACCATACTTAATTCATCCTGAATGTCGTATCTCAGACCATTCAGATATCTGGCGACCTTCTCATCATCACTCTCCCGATGACCTGCTCTGATGTTCAGTCGATAGAATTCCTCAGTGTATTCTTTAACTCTCATCAGCTTCTGTCTCAGGTTCTGCATCCGCCTGAACAAAGTAATTTGATAGTCCCTTGGGATGAACTTCGCCTTCATCTTTGCAATCATTCAATCCCAACTTTTTATCTTCTGCTTGCCTTTGCAGCGTTTGTCAACTTGTAGCTCGTCCCACCACAATGTTGCATGTCCCTTCAAGCATGTAACATCATGCTTGACTTTCTTATCCTCTTTGATGTCCTCATAATCAAAGTAGGTGTCAAGAGCCCTAATCCAATTTAGAAGCTCTTTTGCATCCAGATTCCCCTCGTAGACTGGAATAACCATTTTCGCCTTCGTACCCATCCTGGCAATGGCTTTGATCAACCGCTCAGTTGATGCGTCTTCTGCTGTGACCTCTCCTTCATGTCCAACTTCCTCTTCAACTTCGGAATCACTAAGATCCCCTGCACCAACTCCACGTCTCTGAGTTGTCTACATCTCTTCGAGTCTTGCTCGGAGATCTCTCATCTGCCTTTCCATTTCTGGATTTCCTGCTGACCTACCTCTTCTCCTCACCTCCCTGTCTTCTGGGTCCGGTGACTGTCTCTCTCTCCTCGGCGGCATGGTGAAATTTCCTTCTTTTACCTGCTACAGAAAACAAAGAAATTTTCTCGCTCTAATACCACTCTGGCGCAACCGCACCCTCACTGGCACGCCCGCTCCCTCATGACCTTCTCTTCCTTCAGCTCGAAGAACTTGAGTGTTCTTCTAATTCCCTATCAGGAATTCTTCACCCATAGCAACTCTTCAATGATCTCCCTTAACGATCGAGAAATCGAAATTCGCGATTTCGCGAATTCTATGCTCGCGTACCTTATGCCTCACAATTCCCCAAAACCCTATGTGGGTCAATCGTTGACTTTCTTCCCCCTGTTATCAGTGTTCTCCCTATCAGGAAATTGCTACTCGCGATGTTAACAAATGAAATATCCAACCTCCGAACCCCGATGTGCCGATTCCCGATACACGTGTGGACTTGACTTCTCCACCTTCTACCCTTCCATCAGAATTTTGGGATTCACTGGATCGCGAATCCTAATGTCGATGGACTCGGGACTTGCCTTTCCCCGATCCCCGATACGATGCCACCTGTACTCCACTAGCTCCGGCTGTGGCCCGCACGACCTTCTGTCGGGATATCGCGGATTGCGATTCCAAGTTGCACGAGTTCTTTGCCTTTGAAAACTACGATATATTGAACCCTGACTCCTCGGGATCTCCTGACACGCGTCCTCCACAACGAACGGTTCTGATCCCATCAGGATATCACTACTTGTGATATCATGACTCTTGTTGCAAGCGCTTAGAACTTCAACTCGCAATTACCCGATATGCGATGCCACGTGCAGATCCAACGGTTGCTTCTGCCCTGAATCGATGGCTCTACTCCTTCCTGAGTTTCAGACCCTTGGGAATTCATGAAATCTTCTCGAAAGATTTCAACTGTCTATCCTTCTTTGGATGATTTCTGCACAATGAATCAAGTGGTTCTTTCACGAAGGCTTGGCTCCTGCTCGCCAACCTATGAGGCTTCCTTCAGATTTTGAAAAGAAGCTTCCCTGCACTTATCCTTCAGTGAATTCGAAGGTCTATTCCTCCTGAACAGGTTCTCGACTTCTCAAGTCCTTCTGAGAACTTCTTGCACGCACTCCTTGCAGCAAATCTTCGACAACGTCTAGGTGTTGAAGCTTCGATCCTGCACACTCCTCTGCAGCAGAAACCTTTTAATCCCTTTGCTCAGAATCGCAACTCTGAGACTTCGTCTAGCCTGCGCACGCTTTGCATGGCTCCGATGCCAATCTGCACTTCTGAGATAAATGAGGACAAAAGATAACTCTGATTGAACCCTTCTGTCAACGCACTCCTTGCGGACAATTCAAATGCACTCCTTGCAGGAATCTCTTGGCTCAAGTAGAGAAACAATTGAAACTCATTCACATTCCTTCTCAGACTTCTATTCAACCATGAAATCACATACATAGCGTATAAAGGCAAGTGCATAATAGAAACAAACATTCATGGGCATAATATCATAGAATATACAGAGAGTAACACAAACCATGGATTTGAATCAGAACTCTTTCTATTAATTCAAATGTCTTTACATGGGTGTTCTTCATACACTTCTCTTCTTTCTCTTCTCAACAATGCTGCTTCATAATAATCTTACAATATACAAAGGAGGGTGTCTATATCCTGTTTCCCTCTCGAGCTCTAAAGCTATCAAATCTAAATTAAATTCCTATCTAACTTTACATTAATTCTATTAAATGCCTTATCTACCAAAGGACGAGAGCTATCCGCTCAAGGTCCATTACAATATACAAAGTGCCTCCATTAATTTCACACGTTAATGTTTGGCGCAACAATATCCAGGTGTTTTCAAAATTTGCGCTGGCGCTGTCCAACTGTCTTTCTGCCTTCTTCGCTGGCTCGCTTGACATGCTGGCGATGCTCCTGCATTACTATTTTGCAAGACATTTTTTTGTAGAGTTTTTCTTGCAGATGCACCCAGATTATACCAGTCTACCGTCCAAATATTATGGTACTGGTAAAGGACGTACATATAATCGCAAAGGGGCATATCGAAGTGGAGCATTACCGAGGCCTCCACAACCTCTATTACCTCGCCCAAAAGGGACATTTGCATCACTTTCAGAGTTCCAGTCTACATCAGAAGTTGGCAAAGAGGCCAGGACTGCAATCGGGGAAAATTTGGAATCTATGTTCTATGGTGTTGATGTTGGCATGAACCGTCAGCGAGCAAAGGCCAATTCTCGGGCCACATTTGTTGATAAAACAAATGCAGACTTGGATGCAATGTCAACAGAAGAAGTTTTGGAGTATGCCAAATTTTGTCGAGATGGTTGGAAGAAGGTCATTCAGAATGATGACCCGAATCACAGATTGGTAAGTGATCTATTTAGGCAAATTTTGACGCATTTTATGATAGTTTATTTGGAATTCTAGATATATATATATATCCTTGTTTCTATAGAAATAATCGAGTTCTTCTTGCCATTAATCACAGTTTGGAGATATGTTAAACAAAGCTCCAGTTGGTAGGGGACTTGATTCAACAAGTTTGAATTTGGATGGATTGAATCGGGTATGTTT
>ML784899.1:480053-542969 GCA_009831015.1 Picea engelmannii | reverse complement strand
AACATACTGTTAAACAATTGTCAAATTGACATATCAAATCGTGATAAAAAAAAAATTGAAAAATAGTCATTGGAAAGCTAACACAATTCTTCACAAGTTTTGTTTTTACTGTAAAGTGAAATTCTAAATAAAAAAATACTTTTATATGTCGGAAGTTGAATAACTTGTGAAAATAGAGCTTTTTTTCTCATAAAACAAGCAAAAGTGTAACCCACCTTCATGATTTCACCCTGATTTTGTTTACTCACTCCAAAGTGGAGTGGACACATATTTATAAGAAATAAAATTACTCATATAATGTGCTTATGTTCTACATGAAATATTTATGCTTATCTACATTTATGGGAGCCAACAAATGAGGATAACTTGTCTTCTACACATGCAAAGCACCTTAAATGTAGCCTCACCCTTGCATGATATTAATAACTAAAACTAAAAAGTAATAATAGATCAAATAATTCAATAATTTATTGATATGCATATACATATAGTAGGGATTGTGCTCAATTTAATGTGTACTAACATTCATTAAGTTTAGTGCTTGTTTAGACTCAAATGTCTCAATGAGTATTTTAATAAAATTATGGCCATTTCTTAATGGATTTTTTTAAAAATAATTTAAATTGATATGAGTGAGTAGAGAAAGGTCGATGAATACTAAACATAAATATTAAGAAATGAACACACAAAAAATAATTGAAAGTAGACTATTATAGTGAACCAATTTCTATTAAAGAAATTATGGTTAAAAACACTAATAGACTCTATTGTGAAAAACATTGTAATGCACATAACAATACATAATGGCTACCATTCACTAGGTTGGTAGGCACCATTCAATCTCTCTAGTTGAAATATAAACTAATCGTATCATCATTCTGTAATCTAACTATTAGTGTCATGTTTTACAAAAACCATCACAACAAGAAGACTAAAAATTGTGTTTTCCATAGTCCGTGTCAACCATCTTGTTTTTAAAAATTTCATTCTTATTTACACTCTCAACTTAATGGAGTAAAAATAAAGATAAACCATGTTATTGTTGGGCTGGAAACAATTATTTCCTAGGTAGAGTAGAAACACATATCCGCAGAACAGAGCATCGCATATACAATCACACCATAGAGAGATAGGTAGCTAGGTATTACTTAACATTACATACAAGAAAGAGGTACATGTCTCCACTAGCTGATAGAAAGGAAAGGAGATATGGATCCATGTTACAATTTCCATAGCCAATGCTCATTGCCAGGAGATGGACAGGAGATCATTACAGCCGATAGTCAATCATCAACAACTGGTCATTCCAGAGGTTCATTGTCGATAGCCAATCAGACCAGTACCCACTCATTGTCAGAAAGAGTAGCTGCCTACATAGCCCCACCCTACAAGTCATACATAGACCTTGAACCTCAACCTCAACTCTCTACCCTACAGAGAACTACACCCTACCACTACTGAACACACGGTAACACTTTATGCTACAAAACACTTGAATGGTGTTCCTACATCTGCTTACACCCTTACAACTACCATGTTATTAGAGGTGTTCTAGGTTAATTTTATACTTAGATATCTGTATAAAAGCTTATTACATCAAAATCCATTTAAGGTTCAAATACCTTCAATATACTACTTAAAGAATGTTGAGAGAATTATCAAGATACAAAAAGTATTACTCATTAACAAAGAATGTCTCATTACTCAATTAGCTTATTTTAAAATTCATCAATATTCTACTTATATTAGTGGCATAATAGTATATGATTTATAGTTATTTTTTGGAACCACAATCAAAATTGAGAAGTATTATTTCAATTAGCTTATTTTAAAATTCATCAATATTCTACTTATATTAGTGGCATAATAGTATATGATTTATAGTTATTTTTTGGACCACAATCAAAATTTAGAGGTATTATTTCAATGATAATAATTTTAAATGGTTAGAATCTAGGCCATGTGATGGTTTTCAACCTAACATGATCTGGTTAGATTTTAAATAATATGAAGCTAACATGGTGTGGTTAGATTTTAAATAATGTTATGGGCGGGCAATGCTGATTGAATTGTTCTTTAAGATAAAAACAAATAATGGACAAATTATGCCATGACTTCTTGGTAAAGTCCTTAGCAATGCCTTTTAAAATGATAAAAATGTTTTCATGTAAATAGTTCATATTATCAAAGAAAAAGTTTTTGAGTGAATCGGGGAGTGGAACACATGTACTAAGATCGAAAAAAATGAATGAAGTCACTAATAATTAGAGATGAGCGTTCAAAAAAGACAATGAATTCATTGGTAGTGTACCATACAATATGGGTTAAACCTCTAATCCACTAATCATTGTAGATAGCCAAAAAACACTTGTCTTAAGCATGATTGATGGGGTAAGGGAATATGTTATAGATCAAAAGAAAGAATGAATAATGGGTGGTTAGAAGGGTCAATTTGGGCCACTCATGATTGTTCAATATGTGAATAAGGGTCAAAGAACTCTCATAATAAGGTAGTTCACCTTTTAAGCAACCACAAGTTGACACAAGTGAGCATTACAACTCATCATGTTGACATTATTTTTTGCAATGGGTATGTTTCTTCACTCCCATCTAAAAAGATTAAAAAGATTATCAAAGAAGGTAACCCACCCTCCTATTGTAATACAACAAACTTGTGTTTAGGAATATTATGACTTATGGAAACAAACTAGGCTTATATGTAATCAAAACCTATATATTGTCAATGTGCAATTGATTTTTGGATATTGGCTACTAATAATTGATTTTCATGTAAGTCCATGTAGTTTGTCATTGACGTACAATTTGTTTTGTATGAAGATAAAATAAGGTAAGGAAACCAATGAATGATGCAATTTGGAATTTTTAAATTTCTAAAAATTTCTCAATATCCTTCTTTTTTCTTTATCTTATTTGTGTGCGTGAAATAATACAATATATTTGTGTTTTAGTAGGTAGTTTAATATATCCATCATGAGAGAATACAAAACTATCTTCAAAACGCCTTCTTTTATAGCTTCATCCCACCTTTTGATAACCACACCCTCATTATAGACATAGATATTGATGCAGGCTCATAGAGAAATTCCCCCATTTTCCATTGTTGATGGACCCCTATAGAGAATATATATAAAAAAATTGAATCAGGTATTCTAAACACTAGATAGTGAGGACAATGATTAACAATAATATCCATCGATGCCTAAACCCTTGAATAAGAAACCCTCAAGTGGGATTTAAAAGTCTCGAAATATGTCCTTAAAATTGTTTTAATTAACCTCAAAGGAGCACTAAGAACTAGATCACAAAAGGAAATGCCTTTGCCAATGAAAAATGAAAGAGGAATGTTGACCCACCTAAGAGGCTCCCATCACTCATAGAGGATAACAACATACAATTTTTTTATGAATAATTCCATGCTCAATTATCCTATTAGAACATTGAGGATATCAAACATAAAGGAAGGTAGATGCATCAAGCTTGAGAATAACACCCCTCTGAAAGGTATTATGTTTTTTCCTCATCATATCCCTAAGATACTATAGGTAGGCGTTATGTCTTTTAAGTTTGTATTATTTTGAAATGGATTGTTGGTTACTTAGTAGTTGGTATGGTTAGAGATAATGAAGAAATCCTTGCTGAAAATGTTAAGAGGATTTCTTGTTTGGGGAATGAGGAACAAATTGTTAGTGATAACCATAAGAGCAATTGGAAAGAAACAAAAAGGATACTTTAGTATATCTGGGGTATAGTTCAATTTGGGATATATTACAGTTCAGAGGGGAATCCTTTGTTGGTTGGTTTCACTTATTTTGATTGGGAAGGAAACTGTGATGATCAAAAAGTCTACTACAGGTCATGTTTTTATCCTTGGTTCAAGACCTGTCAATTGGGCTTGTAAGAAACAACAAGCTCTTTCTCTTTCTTCAGCAAAAACATAGTACTAAGAAGTAGTTAATTCCAATCAATAATCCTCTTGTCTTTGACAAATCCTTCTAGAGTTTGGATTCTAGCAACAACATCCAAGCACACTTTGGTGTAACAATTAGAGTTCCATAAAGATTGCCAAAGATCCAGTTCAACATCAGTGCAACAAACACATTGAGATACAAATGCACTTCATCAAAAATATCATTCATGATTGAGTTCTTGAAGTGTTCTTTTTCCCTACATATGATCAAGTTGCATACATTTTCACAAAGTCTCTTACAAAAGTGAATTTTTCCAAACTTTGATCTATGTTAGGAGTTCAGGAAATTGTCATTAAGGGGGGATAGGCTCTAATGTCTCGTTCCTTCTCCTATCGTATCACCTTTGTAAATCCTTCAATCATATCCCCAGTTGTCGTTAAGGGGGGATGTTAGGATATTTAGACACTTACAATTTATTTAAGATCAACTTTTCCTAATGAGTCTTTCGGTAAAAGTGTGTTTATTTAGAATGCATTAATATGCATTTGTATTATGCAATCCAATGGTCATGATATGTTCTATACATAAAGTGATCTAACAACTAATATTCTCAGAAAGTCCATAATCATAATTTCGATTATCAACGATGGATCCAGATAGAGATCCGAAATGTTGACAATAAAAAATGATGACTATGGACTTTTCGAGTGATTCTATTAACAACTATCACCACAACAACCTAAAATCAGTAACTCATATTCTCCTTGATACTAATGGATATTGATATGTGGCTTAGAACTCGATTGGTCCATGATCTCCATTTAAAGAGCATGAAGGATCATTTGTTGAATATCTATTGTGAGAAATTCTTATGTATACTTTTTTTTCTTTTGCATTAATATATTTCCTTAAGTGGCCACATTGGTTGGTGTCATGGACTATTTCCCTCTTAGAGTGTCGTACCAAGTGTCGCACTTATGTCACTTTTTCATTAAGTGTCACACTTATGTACAGTTAGGCTGTTGAGTGTTGTAATTCCAAAAAAACATTTTCCTAGGTGTTGCATTTATGTTTCATCACTCTGACACCTTGGGATGAAACTTTGTCATCATCCCTAGCCATTGAGGAGAATAAAAACCCATTTTGGAGGTCGAAAACATGAATTTTTCCTTCAATTTTTGGCCTAGTTGGAAGAAGGATGCCCCCCTTCTCATACATAGGGAGCGTTCCCCCCTCATGGATACCTCTTGGTAGACCATTTGGGAGCATCCAGGGTAACCTGTCTGCCACTCTAAGGGAGCGTCCTTCCTATTAGGACAATTTTAACCAATTCCTCCTTTTTATGTGGGAGAAATTTCAAGGATCTTTGGGTTGTTATGGTTTGGGGTGACTCATGAGCTTGATATATTATACTTTGGGTAATAAATCCTAACCTAAGGAGGAATAATATCAACCTTATGCACCTAATCCTCAACCATTCCCTTGATTCCTATGTTGGTTAAACCTCCCAAGCTCCTATATAAACCGATCCATTCATAAGTGAAGGGGATAGAGTTCATGAAAGGTATCAAACTTTTGATCTCAGACTTCAGGAGTATTCTAGAAATGCACATAAGGGGTTGTAAAGGAGAAGTGTGGAGGAAGACTTGCAACACATCATGGTTGTAAGTTGTTCATGTTTCTCATATTAACAAAGAGCGTAGCCTATTTCCATACATCTATCTTAATCATTCTTTCTTTCATGTGTCTACTTGTGTTTCAAGTAGGATTATTATCATCTAACATTAGGTAGTAGTGGTATAGAGTTTGTCTATCCTTTTTGCAGTTTCATCTTCACGTTTGAGGTGTGAATCTGGAGCTCAAACTTGGGAACATTGAGGACATACTACGTAAAAAGGTACCATTCCCCTTTTTCTTCTTTCTCTCTCCCTGCAAGTAAAGAAATAGAATATATGGAGTTTGGAATGTTAGTGTAAATTTTTTAGAACTGTATTAGTTGAAGAAAACCCAACTAAGGAGAGCTCAACCTGTCCGCAGGGGAGAGATTTCCCACAACAGTTTTTCGTGACCATACCGGGGAACGAGTGTTTCCTTGGTTTTTAGTCTCTTGCCTTTTGAATTGTTAATTTGAATGCTTGATTTCTGAGGTTATATGTGTTTTCATCCTCTTTGAGTAGTTTACAAAGTCCATTCTTAGCTTTCTGCTGAGTCTAGGATGAATTTCACTTGATCTGGAGCACGTTTTTAGCTTGTTTAGAACCAGGACGCCCCCCCTAGTGGCCTACAAAGAGTCCTCTCCTTAGGGACACCCCCTGTTTAACCTCCAAGGAGTGTCCTAAATGCCCTCTTCTAGTGTATTAAGGAGTGTCCTCCTCCCTATGATGCCCTTTCTGCTTGATTGAAGAAGTGTCCCCCCTATTTTGGGACTGATTTTTGGCCTTCTTCCCCCTTGTTTCTTGATTCCTTTTTACTTAGGATTAGGCCTCAAATCTTTGTTGGATTTCTTAGGATTTTTTTTGTTTGAAAGGTTTGTTTATATCACTCTTTTTTATTTTGATAATCTATTGTATTGGATCAAGTCGTGAAAGGAAAAACATTCAAGTTTCATCTGATCCTTGGATGCACTTTTGATTTTCAGTGGTTCTGATTTCTGGGTGATTGTCCAATCATTAGACTTATGTATTTTTCTTTCTGAAAATTTTCGAGTTCTTTTCTTGTTAGTTTTGAAAGTTCATTTCATTAACTTGGAGACAATATAGTGCATCAAACCTTATTATTTTACTTTTCTTTTTGGCAATTGTTGATCCATCAGGTCAATTTTGAATATTGTAGGGTCTGCTGCAACATCAATTGATCTCAAATTTGTTGTTTTTAAAGCCTTTTTTAGAGTGATTGTTTTCTTTCGAACTGTGTGCTTGAATGAGTGTTAGAGGTCATTTCTATGTTTGATTCTTTCATTTTTCGAACTTGTGAATGTGTCTTTGTTTGGATATTCTTTATGCTTCATTTTCTTCTCTACATCAGCCTTGAAATCTTTCATTTCATTTGAAATCAAAGAAGCATTAAGAGATTTCATTGCATTTTAGAACCAAAAAAAGATATTTGATTGCATTCTACTTAGGAGCATTGTCTTGAACATCTTCTTGGGATTTAGGAATTGTTTTTGCTGCATTGCAATGGGTTTATGCATTTGGGAATGGAAAAAAGACTCTTCTCCTTTCCATAGTTAGCGTTCATCGAAATTGAAATTTTTTCATTTCATTTTCGTTTTTCATGGTTTTAAGAGTCAAGTCCAAATATCATCAGTTTCATTTCCATACCTTTGAGTAACAAACAACCATAAAATCAAAGAGATAATTAAAATCTATCTAGAAACTTTTCTTTTTAGGGCTCTACAAACCTACATTAGATTAGTTGTAGGGATTTGGAATAGGTGGTGAGGATAACTTTCCAAATCTATTAAAAAAACATAGCATCTTGAGTTAGAGAGAGAAATCGATTTTCTACATGACTGTCCTAAGCATCCCTTCTCACACAAGGGTCAATCACAAGGTAGGTTCACACCTCAGTCAAAGGCACCTCTCAAGGGGATTTTGAGTTTCATCCCTTCCCTTGCATGTATACCCAACCGTCGATTGTTTCCCCTAGGCTTTTGTTGTTGTAAGTGGTAGATTTAGTGGCCATAATCTCTAGGGTTCATACAAAAGGTGACGAAAAAGGGGAAAGTTTTTGTTGTACCTAGAATAGATGTTGGTCAAACTCACTTGGGATCCTTGGAGGGTAACCCATGGTTTTTCCATGTGGGAACTTGCACCAGGGTGTAATTCCGTTAAGCACATCGCTAAAATAAATTTTCAACCTGCCCTATCTCAACCCCTTTTCATATTGATCCTGCGAGGTTGGATTTCATCACCAACTAGTGGTTTCATTGTGAGAAGGTTTGTTTGCCTGTTTGCTTCCTAGATTTTTTAGTGCATGTTGTTTGTTTTCCCTAGCAGAACTTAGGTTGAGTCTGGATATATGGCATCAATTCCTGGAACTACCAACAAAGGAACCCATTTTCTCGGGGAACCTTTCGTATTTCCTTCTTTTGGATTTGTTGGTCCTCCTTATATTGCCACATTGAGTCTTCCCGGACTCACTATCGGATTACCGGTATGATTGTTTTCCACTCAGGTGATCTCAAATTATCCTAGTCCTTCGAATGCAGGCCCCTCACCCCAAGAAAATCCACCTCATGTTGACCCTTCTTCTTCTTCGTATATTGCATCTTATTCCCTTTCTTCTCCTTCGACTAGTGAAATCTCTGAAGCTGGTAACTAGGTGGATAAGAAGAAGAAGAAAATGAAGATTAAGAAGAAGAAAATAAGAAAAGGGCCAAACTTCCAACCATTGCAGGAAATGTTGGAAGCAATCAACCAGTTATTGTCAATCAGGTTGGGAATATTGATGAGGTTCATAATCCTACCAAGACTACTCGCAAGACCAAATTTCCTTGTAGGATTTGTAAGGGTGACCACCTTCTTAAGGATTTCCCTCGTATTCCCAAGTTTTTAGATGTGTGGTCCATGATTTCCAAAAAACCTGTTTCATCAGCCTCTTTAGGTCATGTTGGTGAACAACCATTGACTAGTGAAAGTAAAGTTGGGGAAAAGAAAAGTAGAGTCAAGTTTCCTTGTAGGTTATGTGAAGGTAGTCATCAAACTCACCTTTTCCCTCGTATGGATGAAGCCTTGAAATTGTTTGAACACATGAATTTTTCTCAGCCACAAATTCTAACTACTTATCATAATCTCTCTCCCGACCTACCATTGGTTTCCAAAGTGGTCGATCCCAGTATTCCCTTGAAGAGTGAAGTCAAAGTGGTCGATCTGGTTCCATCATCGGTTGATCTGACTCTTCCCTTGAAGAGTCAAGTTCAAGTGGTATATTTTAATCCATCATTGATCAATCCCACTCTCCCCTTAGAGAGTGACATCCTCCAAGTGGTTGATCTAATCCCATCATCGGTCGATCCCACTCCCTGCTAGCGGGGAAAATCTCCCTATACTGGGTCGAGGTACAGGGAGAGCACTGACTTCCTTTAAAAGACAATTCTATTCATAATCTACCCAAAAAATATATAAACTTAATGAAAAGAGAGAGGAAAGAATGTCAGTAGGTGTACCTTTGGTCCTTGGGACTGGTGTAGACCTCTTTCGCACTTGCAACTTCCTAGATTGTGGGTCTCCTCCCAAAGCTAACTTGCAAAAATCTTAGGAAAACAATGCTACAAGATATACGATCTCTACTTATCACTTTCAATATTCATATATAGACATAAATAGATAAATCAATAAAAGCATATAGACATAATGTGTTGGGATAGGAAAGAACTCTTTTATTCAATATTAAGATGACAAAGATTACAACCTTTGTCGACAAACGCTCTGTGAACCAGGTCCGATCTCCTTTGTTGTGGCCCCAAGTGCTCCAATCCCATGCAAACTTCTCACAAACAACTTATCTATTGGGAAAGGGGAAAGGGTTGTATAAGGAGAAAGGGCTTGAGGGAGAATGTTGAGGCCAAAACTCAAAATAGGATGCAAAACTTGGGCTACAAAGGGGAAGGGATTTTGGCAAATTTTTCTTATTCTTTTGCTTGGTATTGAAATGAGACCCAAAGACCTATTTTTATATGAAAAAAAGATGTTTATTCGGTTTTTGGATGGGATACAAGGGGTAAAATGGTTGGGAAACCTTCAATAACCTGTAAACTCCACCGAATTCCTTGCAATTTTATATGTTTTGCAATTTTTGGAGGTAAACACGGGTTGTATAGTATGCAACTCACATATGTACATGGACTAACTAATATGAAACACACATGTGTACGCGGGCTATCAGTTCAACATGACGCACACATTTTCCAAAAAATGATTTTTTAAGAGGAAACCTCAACAATATTTTGGCAAAATATGTAAGTGGAAAGGGAAATTCCATGTATGCATAGGTAGGGAATTTTTGGACTATAAAAGATGCCCCCTAATGTGTGAGGTTATAAGAGAAACTTATGGATGAAATACATTACAATATCTTTACCAGTAGGAAGGCACAAAGTTGAGTGAGACCGAGACTAGAGTTCGGGAGCGTGTCATCTGCAAAACAATGATAATATCTCCAAGGAGGGAATACCCATGCTCAGGATGAACTAAGCATGACTACCAATCAAGTACACTGTAGATCCATGTCATATAAATGTCTATATAAAGTGTATCCGCGAGAAATACACAATGGATCTACATCTCAAAATCATTTGAAGATATACAAGTACAATATGCATCTTCAACAAGCATTGATGCCTGTGGTTGGAGATGAGGGCTTCATAGCTCGAGAAACAACTTCAATATCTTCAAAAATTAGGTAGGAGTACAATGGGAGTGTAAGACTCACTACCCTGAGGTCTTCGACATGTTGTTGGGGAAATATTGGAGGATCTCGATCATCAGGCACAAAACTTCATTGATTTTGAATCCGAAATTGACTGGACTCTTGGGATGGTTGACTCATGGAATTCAAGAGATAAATTGCAGAATGTCGACTCAGTTTGGATAAAACTTCCCTTGGACAAAAGAATGAAAAAATGATGAGACTTAGGCAGCGAAAATTTGACATAAGTCTGTGATACAGGAGGAACCACAAACTCTCCATATGTTTGGAAGAGTAACCAAATGGAGGAGGACAGAACACTATGTAACGAGAACAACTTCCTAAGGTCATACTAGATCCCAATTCTTGGAGAACAAATGAAAGTATGTGCTTTTTCCAAGGACGACTATCTTGCTGCTGAAAAAAGAATGTATATCCCATCCCCTCTTTTTGGAATATTTGATTTTTTTTGTCTTTTTCAAATTTTTAACGAGCTTGAAAAAGAGTAAAAGAATGTTACGTTATAAAGGAAGAAAGAGTGTCGCAGACAAGAAATCTAGTTCCAAGCGCATGGAACATACTGATGCTTAGTGCAAAGAGACATGTGTAGGATAAGGACACTCAGGAATTTTTTTTCCATGGGTCAAGGTGTCAGATCGCAAGGGAAAAAGCGCTGCAAGGATTGCATTTAAGGAATGCTTTGAAGGTTCATTTAATAGCAACATGAAGGTGACATTAGGACAAAGATTAAAGGATGAGACATGCGATGCGATGAACTATGACACAACAAGACTCCTTCTATGCTGATTTTTACGAGCCCAAAGAAGGTAAGCTCGGTGGGTTTTCATGTTTAGAGAGTTTGAAAAATACTAAAAGAAGACTCCAAAGTGTTCATTTTTATTAACTAGTCTAGTCAGTTTGAAAAAGGGTTAAACTTGTATCGAAAGTATGTCTCTTCAAAACCATTTTAACTAGTGTGACAGAGACAAGGCCACTCGGCTATATTTTCAATTTTAAGGAGTCTGAAAAAGAGCTTAAATATGGACTCACGACATTTTTCTAAGTTTAGACTCCTTAGCCCGAAAAATTATAAAATATAACTTAGGAGAACTCTCTCGGTGAGACATGTCTCCCTAGGTGTACCTTTTTTCTGGATAATATATAGGCCGAAAAAAGGGTTAACCTTATGCCAAATAGATGTTCTTTCTGGACCAATTAATGAGTGTGAAAGGAACAAGGTCACTCGACAATCTTTTCATATTTAGGAAGTCTAAAAAAAGATTAACTATGGACTCTGAGGGGGTTCCTTTTTCGTAAGTAATCTCCAAGGCTCGAAAAAGAGATAAACCAAAACCAAGGAGAATGGCCCTTTTTCAAAAATTTATTCCCTCAAGCCCATAAAAGGGTTAAACTTACGCTTGAGAATACTCTCCTAACGAACCGAAGCTACTAGAGTGTACCTTTATTCGTAAATTAACTGTCCGGACCGAAAAATGGGTAAAATACTGTAGGACAGATGTGCCTTCAAATTTAAGTTTGGCGAGCGTAAAGGGAAACAAGATTGCTTGACAATGTTTTTATTTTTAGAGAGTTTGAAAATGGCTTAAATAAGACTCCAGGGGGGCTTCTTTTCTTAAGTAATCTAGACGAGACTGAAAAGAATAAATGAACTCTCGTTATATGTTTCTTTCAAAGTGTAAGCAATCTTGAAAGAAAAAAATCCATGCTCTTTAGGGAGTCCCATGGGTAAAGCCAAGAAAAAAGATGAAGAAGAAAAATGAGGCTTCAACACAAAGTCATGGAGGGAATAAACGAGACTCTTGTGCCTATGAAGTACTTTAGCATGGGTACCAAATGGAAAACAAGGTTCTAACTAGGATGCCCATGGAAGGAAGGCTCTACCACATAAAGTACGAAACACTTATCAGCAAGGAAGGTTAGTGTCCCAATTCAATGGGGTCGATCCTAAGGCCAAGTATAGGGAAAATTTCCCCACTAGCAGAATTGGTGACTCCCCACTGGAGTTGCCAATTCTGCTAGAGGGGAAAATCCCCCTATAATGGGTCGAGGTACATGCAAAGAACTGAATTCCCTTAAAAGACAATTCTATTCCTAAGCTACCCCAAAACTGTCTAAACTAAATGACAAGAGAGAGGAAAGAAGGTCATTAGGTGTACCTTTGGTCCTTGCAGTTGGTGTAGACCTCTTTCTCCCTTGAAGTTTCCTATATTGTGGGTCTCCTCCCAAAGATGACCTGCAAAAATCTTAGGAAAACAATGCTACAATATATACGATCTCTACTTATCACTTTCAATATTTAGATATAGACATAAATGCATAAATCAATAAAATCATATAGACATAATATATTGGGATAGGAAAGAACTCGTTTTTTCAATATTAAGATCACAAATATTACAACCTTCATCGAAAAATGCTCCGTGAACCAGGCCTGGGCTCCTCTGTCATGGCTCCAAGTGCTCCAATCCCATACAAACTTCTCACAACCAACTTATCTCTTGGGAAAGGGGAAAGGGTTGTATAAGGAGAAAGGGTTGTTGGTTTTTCTTCATATGAGATATGATCGATGTATTATTACAATGATGATTGTTCCATATATAGGGAACATATGGTGACCATCCATGAAAGGATGTGTCCCTTGAATAATCAATAACTATTTACTATTATCATTTACTTATTATATATGATAGTTAATAATCAATAATTATATTATTAATTATTATTCTAAGAGAATGTCTTCCCGATGTTGTCCAAACATCAACACTCCCTGTCAATGAGGGAGACATTTTGTAACATGCCAATCTTGTCTTTGAAGTATACAAATTTCACCCTAGACTCATGACACATGTATGTCATTCTTGGGAGACATCTCTCTCCCACCTGAATCGAGGAGAAAATCCTTCTGCATCTCTCCCTCTGAGCCAATTAACTCTCTATAAGATTAGGATCACTTTGGGTCCGCATGTAATAACATATAGAATCTTGAGTCTTTATTATTCCTTTTCAAATCACCATGACTAGGACAAAGACCACACCTGGATATTTCACCACAAGTACACACATGTGAGTGAATGTCGACCTGATGCTAATTGACACGTGGAAATCACTTCAAGCACCTTGAGTCCATATTATTCCTTGTCATGATCAAGGAAGGACTACATCTGGGCCCATTTACCATAAGTGCACCTTTATGATAAATGTATCCTATCTCCCTTGGTCTGCAACCTAATCTAGGAGAAAGTCCGCCTGATGTTGAAACATCAATACTCCCACTTAGCTAGGGAGGCATCTTTCCATAGTAGTACACAACTATTTTCTAGAGACACATAGTCTCCGCCAGTGGTACACAACCACCATAGTAGAAAAAGGTTTGTCACACATGGCACTCCCATGTGGACTTCTAGAGGCTACTCCCTCTAGGAACAATTAGGGTCAACTCCCCATAGTGTGTGACGTCAAGGGTCAACTCCCTTGACATGTCCTCATGTGCTCTCCACATGTGGCATTGGGATATAAGCCCAAATGCAATTATCCATTCTCGAATAAGTGTCCCACTTATCCCTTCTCAAATAAGTGTCCTCATAGATCAACTCAACTCAATCATAGAGGAGTACGATCTGGAGAAAGTTTGTCACACATCGCACTCCCATGTGGAATTCTAGAGGCTACACCCTCTAGAAACACTAGGGTCAACTCCCATATTGTGTGATGTCAAGGGTCAACTCCCTTGACATGTCCTCATGTGCTCTCCACATGGGACATTGGGCTATAATCCCAAATGCACTTATCCCTTCTCGGATAAGTGTCATCATAGATCAACTCAACTCAGTCACAGAGGAGTACGATCTGGAGAATGTCTTAGGAAGCTACAAACATCAACAATCCATCTCAGCGAGGGAGGCATTCTCTGCCACGCCAAGTCTATCATGGAAGTACTTGAACTTTGTCTTGGTTTGGTAAGAATATCAACAACCTGTTCATCTGTAGGAAGGTACAACACCAATACTTCCTTCCTCTGCACCATGTCTCATATGTAATGGTACTTGATCTCAATGTGGTTCGATTTTTCATGAAACACTGTATTATCTGAGATCTTCACACAACTTTGGTTACCATAATGACTAATGGTGGAATCCAGCACATGTTCAGATAAATCTGCAAGGAGCTTGTGAAGCTACATTGCATCACAGACTGACATACTTAATGCAATGTACTCTTCTTCTGTTGTGCTCAAAGCCACAAAAGTCCATTTCCTACTACACCAAGAAACCATGGAAGATCCCAAAGTGAAGCAACACACAAAGGTGCTCTTTCTGTCCAATGTGCTCCCTGCCCGATAATAGTCAATATATTCGTGCCATATCATATCAATACTGGAAGTATATCTTAGACCATGTATAACTGTGCCTCCCAGGTATCTCAACACATGCTTCGCAACAATCTAGTGTGTCTATGTCGACTTACTCATAAATTGGCTAAGTGCACTCACTACATAGAAAATATTCGGTCTGGTGTTATTCAGATACATCAATGATCCAATTAGTTGTTTGTTTATCTAGGAGGATCTTCACAGTTGACACATTTTGAGTCGGCTTCAAATACTGCCAACATTGTCCAGTCAACAAAGAGCTCACACTAAGCTTTCCAATGCATTTCGAATGAAGTCAATTGGACTTCACATGCTAAAGATATGCCTTGCTGATATTTAGGGGCAAAATGGCATTTGTAAAATGTTTAATACATGAGATAGGGTTCTCATAATTATGTATTTTTCATTATTTTAAAGGGATTATTTGGTGCAAAGACATGTTGGCTTTCAATCCCTAGTTTCAAGGAGAGTCCTAAGGAGAGTTTTGATCTTCATGGATGGTTGAGAGATATTCTCAAACCATTTCCTTGAGAAATGCCAAGATCCTAATTTACGGGATCTTGAGAGATATCATCTCCATGAAAATCTTGATGTGGTTAAGATGGAGATGTTATATAGACCCTTCTTGGGGGTCAAGAAGGGGGGAGAGAAAGGAAAGATCTCGTGGAAAGATTATTGAGAGATTATTGATTTAGAGGATGTCTTTGTAAAGGAGAAACAAGTTGTAGGCTTGTTAATGTAGCCCTTTTGAAGCATAATCAATAAAGAAGATTCGTGGGATTCATGAATCCGGAGATGTAGCTAGGGGGTCTGGTGAACTCCGTTATCATATTGTTGTCAATGTTGTATGTGTAATTTTGATGCATTCTCACTTGGTTAAGTAGAGTTTTTATTTATAAACATACACAACAGTTTGACAATTTTATGTGATTATTTCCTTAATGAAGCATGGTTAATTAATCAAATTTCCATTATTCACATGCAATTTTGTCAGTGAAAAATCTTATTTTGAAAATTTTGGATGTAAGAATATTTCTCACCAAGTTTTCAGATCAAGTGGTATCAGAGATGGTCTGACCAGTTTTTCTGATTGTGAATATCACCATGGGAAAAGGAACGAAGAAAGTGTGGCTCAAAGAGTTGGAAGAAATCAACCAGTGCATTCAAGTAGAGAATGCAGAGCTCAGAAGGCTTCTACAAGTTGCATAAGAGGAGAAATAGATATTGCAACTCTAGTTACAAGTCAAGGAGTATTTTTTGGAAAAGTTGTAGAATGATGAAGGCTTGGTGAAGCCATCTTCCACACCCAATCCAGAATCAGTAACTGAGTTAAATAGTGTCGGTAATTATTTAGTTTCGTGTTCATCCCTTGATGATGATAGTGCTTATTTTGGATCTTTCGAGAAGCATACGTTAGGAATTGGTAAAAATATTCTAACTAAGATGAGATACAAAGGAGGAGGCCTTGGTATTAATGGAAAAAGCATCACTCAACCACTAGAGGTGGTAGAAAGGCCTAGATTTACAAGATTGGGATGTGTTGAAGGAGAATGCTCAAAGGAAACATAAGTAGTTGATTCTTTGAGCAAAGAATTCAAGACATTTAAGCAAAAGGATGGCACATCACTTTCTAGAAGTGATACATCCAGAAAGGGATCTCGAAAAAATTTGAAATCTCCTCGAAGGACTCCTCAAAGGTATAAAAAACATGATTATTCTAATGTATCTTTTCATTGTTATCATAAAACAGATAATATGTGGAGAGTTTATCCATGTACATTATGTGGCTTGCATAATCACTGTCTTGCAAAATGTTGGAAGAGGAAAATTCTTCACAATAAATTCTTGTCAAATAGTAAGGAGATGAAATATGAATACCATCATCCTCGTCATAAGATGGACAAAGACAAAAAGGAAATGAAGTCATGAAATTTTTTCACTCATTGTAATATGAGTGGGCACTGGATTGAGAAATGCTGGAAACTTCAACTGCAATTTCTTCCCAAGAAGGATAAAAAGGTTGTGCAAAAACCCATGCAAAAGGAGGTTGTTAAAGAGGTGATGGATCATGTAAATGTTCCTATTCTAGTCTCCGAAGAAAATTGGTCACAGAAAGAAGGTAATTTTGATTGGTTGGTTAAGAAATGGATATCATTTTTGCATAGTCAAATTTAGCATGCCCATGTAGTACCTCCAATTTATTTTCCTGTTTTTCATTGTTGAAAAAGTATGAAGGAAACTAATCTATTTTGTATAGAAAAGTATGGAGGTAGATCACTCAATCAGAATGAATACATGGAAAGTTATGAGGGTTAAATCATTCAATTTGATACCTTAAAAAAAACAGTGTCATAACATTGTGAAGATGTGCACAAGTTTATGGCCAATTGAACAAGTGTGCTTATGGTGGCATTTTCTTGAACTTATTGTATGAGAGAAATTAAGGCAGCAAGACATGTGCTCTTTTTATTGATGTTTTTGGAGATGACCTATTGTTGGAGGCTTCAGACCAATACCTCAGAATTAATATTCAAATTTCAATTATTGTTAACTACAGTGTTCCTAATTGGACAACGTTCAACTTGAATCAATCTTCGTGGTGACGAGTGGTTTGCTAGTTCTTTCGGCTAAATCATGATGACACTCGCAGAGCTGCTAGTGGCGTTGGGCGCTGCATTGTTCATCATCAATTAGATTCCTTCATCTCGTGGAGATGATGAGACGTTGGAGTGGAAACATGCACATGCCACTTTCTATAGAGGATTTGATGCTTCGAGAACATTTGGAGGAGCCTGTGGATATGGAAATTTATACAGCCAGTGGTATGGAACTAACAATGCAGCTCTGAGTACGACGTTGTTTAATGACGGGTTGAGCTGCGGAGGGTTCTATGAGATTCAATGCAAGGCGACAACAGATGCACAGTGGTGCCTTCCAGGCACTTCTGTCATTGTCATGGCCACCAATTTCTTCCCACCAAACTACGCCAAACCCAACGACAACGGTGGGTGGTGAAACCTGCCTCTTAGCAACTTCGACATGGTTGCTCCAGCTTTTGAGCAGATAACCCAGACCAAAGGGGGAATTGTATTGTCTTCTTCAGAAGGGTGGAATGTGTGAAGAGTGGAGTGGTAATACCTCCCTCCACTGGATCAGATGTTAGCAAGATCGCTCACCACCAGTAGGATAAATTCATTGATTTGTTTGAAGGCTTGTTTTGTGGAATAGCTGATGCAACCGCGTTTTTGAAACATGACTTCGAGATCAAGCAGACCCACCTTTATTTCAGTAAAATTTGATGGGCACAAATCACATGCAAACCTCAATTAAGCAATGATCTAGAGGATGAATTCAGTCCAACGTGGCGGAATATCTCGATGGTTGTTGGGATACAGAATGCAAAATCCACCAAAAATACAAGGCCTCCAATTCTGGCGTTGATCGTGTGTTTCCAACTGTAGGTTCATGGTGTTTTTCCGTTGTTCATATATTTCAGGACTTGATCCATGATTTTGTACATGCAACCATCATTTGTGGGATTCTCCACTGAAGGATATGCCACCTCGTTTTCCACTAGAGAGTGATACCTCATCTGGGACACCACTCGCGTACACATTTAAATGACGAGTTTTTTTATGGTGCAATTTGATTGCAAACAAAAGCGGGTAAGATATATGAGTGATCCCACAAATATCCCATGGTTTCTCTCAGATGGGTGCATGTTCCTCCATGTCAATGTATAGACGAGATCCGTGGTAAGGATACCTGGAGATCAATGTCGACTCATCCATGGATGATGACAGGAGAAGGAATCTGCAAGCCTTCAACAAATCCGCTCTTTCTGGTCAGCTAGATGAGACTTAGCAGAGCTGGCTGTTGGGGCCTGGAGAGCAGCAAAAGAAGAAGTATGTGGATCTGGGATGCATTGTGTGCAGCAGGAATGTGTTCAAGTGGATTATTATATCGATTTTATCTTTTTCAAATGAGAAGTTTGGCACTGTTAACTTCCTAGATCCGAGTCTTGCGGCCCAAGGTGGACGAGTTCAAAGACAATGATATCTCCATATTTTGGCATTTGAAGTAATCCTTCCTTCGATTTTGGAAGCACTACCACTTTTGGTCATTCAACGCCAGTTGTTGTTTTGTCTTTCTCCATTGTGACTTTGATTGGTTTGGAGAGACCATGGTTCAATTCCCCTGGTCAACGTTGTTGGTTTCTAGGAACTTATTTAGATTGGCAGTTTCTTGGTTACCCTACTTTGCCTCATTGATAGTGAAAGAGCGATTGCATTTTTTAGTCAGCGCTGTCATGCATTTCCCAGAATCTGATCTTGTTTCTTCTTTCGGGCGGCAAGGTGGGTATCTAAACAATGGCCAAGATTTCAGCATTATGTGGCTTGATCGCCCTTCTTGTCTTGCTGAGCATTGCCAATGATCATGCTGGCCATAATTTTTATGTTATGGGAAAAGCTTTTGAGCTATGGCACCAACGTTTTTAACAGCAGTCTGAAGTATCCAAAGGTATGGATATGGTGAAGTTGCTCAAAGCTTATTTTATTACTTTTGGATGGTATATTTGGGCACTAAAATCATTTTTTTGTGCAAATCCATATACCAAAGTAAATATATCGACTTTTTCCATAATCCATATATTGATTTTTCTCTGTCCAAGAAGAAGTCAAAGTAAATGAATACATACACCTTTATTATACAACCCATAGTTGCCATATGATGGATCAAAGGAAATCAAGGGGCATTTTTCCTATGCTTAGAGTTTGATATATGACCTTTAAAGGAGTTGGACATTGGATGTGCGCATGTTGGCACCTATGAACATAGTATTGTTTCTCTTTTATGCATCATTTTGGCATGAGAATTGCCTTTGAATTTTGATGTATTGGCCATGTAAATTTCTTGATGTAAGTATGAAATCATCATGTAAAAAGGTTATGAAGCATTGTAATAGTTGTTTAGCCACTCTTGAGTGAGGAGAGTGAGAGGCGTTATAGTTGCGCCTTAAGCCTTCATTAGATTCTTTGGTAATCATCATTGTAAACAGTTAATTGAGGCATTTTGCCTATGCCATTTGGCGATTCATTGTAAACTTGACAAAGAGTGTAGTTATAAACTCTTGGCAAATAAGAAACTTATGCAGGTATCATCAGTTACATGTTGCAAATTTATGCAGATGTGGGCTTCGACATTTCATCTTCGAAGAACAAGAGGTGAAGGAGACAGGGAATGTGCCTTTCAGAACATTTGCTTGGCATCAGTTGCAAGTGTTTGAGTTACATTCCGATTCTAAAGTACATGGAATGAAGACATTTGCATGCAGTTGATGTTGGATTGCAGGTCAACGTTGATACTTTTGGAGGTCCAATTTTTTTTCTCCGTGGGGAGGTATGATCCAGGAGGATCTTCACGGTTGACAAATTTTTAGTCAGCTTAAAATACTGCCAACATTGTCCAGTCAACAAAGAGATCACACTGAGCTTTCCGATGCATTTTGAATGAAGTCAATTGGACTTCACATGCTATAGATATGTCTTGTTGATATTTAGGGGAAAAATGGAATTTGTAAAATGTTTAATACATGAGATAGGGTTCTCATAATTATGTATTTTTCATTATTTTAAAAGGGATTATTTGGTGCAAAGGCATGTTGGCTTTCAATCCCTAGTCTCAAGAAGAGTTGAGATCTTCATGGATGGTTGAGAGATATTCTCAAACCATTCCCTTGAGATATGCCAAGATACTAATTTAGGGGATCTTGAGAGATATTATCTCCATGAAAATCTTGATGTGGTTAAGATGGAGATGTTATATAAACCCTTCTTGGGGGTCAAGAAGGGGGGAGAGAAAGGAAAGAGCTTGTGGAAATCTTATTGAGAGATTATTTATTCATAGGATGTCTTTGTAAAGGAGAAATAGGTTGTAGGCTTGTTTATGTAGCCCTTTTGAAGCAGAATCAATAAATCAGATTCATGGGATTCATGAATCCGGAGATGTATCCAGGGGGTCTGGTGAACTCCGTTATCATATTGTTGTCAATGTTGTATTTGTAATTTTGATGCATTCTCACTTGGTTAAGTAGAGTTTTTATTTATAAACATACACAACAGTTTGACAATTTTATGTGATTATTTCCTTAATGAAGCATGGTTAATTAATCAAATTGCCATTACTCACATGCAATTCTGTCAGTGAAAGATATTATTTTGAAAATTTTGGATGTAAGAATATTTCTCACCAAGTTTTCAAATCATTTGTACAGGGTCGGATCAATTTTGTCATAATCGGAAGAATACACACTTAGTTTCTTCGGATTTGTCACCATTGGTGTAGCCACGGGCTTCAATTTCAACATCCCAAACTTCTTCAATATCTCAATTGTGTGCTTCCCCTGAACCAGGAAGATCTCATCAGTTATCTACCACACCTCTAGTCCCAAGAAGTAGTGCATCATACCAAGGTCCTTCATCTAAAACTTAGAGGCCAACGCATACTTTTGTTCAACAATAAGGCTCTCTGTATCGCTGAGGAATAAATCATCAACGTAGAGGACCAAAATCAGGGACTCACCATTAACAATATCGTAGTACATGCTAGGATCAATAACACTTTTGCTAAAGCCCAAAATTCATTAGGTTTCCATCAATCCTCTCATATCAAGCTCAAGGTGGTTGCTTGAGTCCATACAAGGCCTTATTCAACCTACACACATGAGACTCTGTATCATGTATCATGAAATCATATGGCTGCTCAATGTATACTTTTCCCTCAATCTCTCCATTGAGAAAGGTTGTCTTTACATCCATATGATGTACTCTCCAAACCATGGATGTTGCAGGGGAAATAATCATTCGGATGGAAGTGTATCGAGCAACAAGAGAAAATGTCTCCTCATAATCTATTCCCTCCACTTGAGAGAATCCTCTAGCAACAAATCTCATTTTGTGCCTCTCGATGCTCTCGTCAACTATGTGTTTGATCTTGTATATCCATTTGGAAGTCACTGCAAACTTCCCCTCAGGTCTCGGAACAATATCCCACACATCATTCTTCATGATGGATTGATACTCCTCCATCATGGCATCTCTCCATACTGGCTGAGTAGATGCCTCCTCATAACAAGAAGGCTCAGAATCAATGATGTGGCTCATAGTTGTAGGATAGCACAAATATCTCTAAGGTCTCTTTCTCTCTCGGAAGGTACCATTAGGATATGCATGTCCTTTTTCCTCCTATAGATTCTGACGAGGCCATGCAAGTATCTTCCGACCTACTACAATATCTCTGGAAAAATTAACGGGATCTACAGGATCAATGGGATCAATTGGCTCAACTGTCTCCCTCTGAAAGGGAATGTCATATTGGACCTTATTTGACATATAAAGGTTTCCTCATGAAACCAATGTCTAATACATATCAAGGTTCCCTCATGGACTCAATGTCTCACAAGACATATCAAGGTTTCCTCGTGAAACCAATGTCTTGGTTCATTCATATAACCATCTGAGGCATAGGATGAAGTCTACACCATATTGCTCGTCTATGTGTTGAAGCCTGGTTGCTTCATCTGCACCATGTCTTGGATGAAATCCTATGAGAATCCTCTGAAGCCTCACTGCTTCCATGCCTTGCATAATTGGCTACGATATATTCTACCTCTGCAGTATTGAGTGTTATAGAAGTCTACTTCCATGAATCCTGACCAATCTCAAGCTGAGGCAGCACCCTCTGGTGCGCTTTCTGTCAACTGCACTCTTTGCCTAGTCAGAACTGTATATCTCCGCAGAGTTTCTTCATCTCCTTAGACATATCCAACTGTACCACACTGGTACACTTGCTTTGCTACAACTTAGTCTCTTNATAGTTCCCTTTGTTCTTCTCTTTCTCATGCTCGATGGAATGAACTCCCATGGGTTCTACCACACCCGAGATCCATCTCTATGCCCACCACGTTTTTCATGGTTGGTATTTTGGCACCTCTATGATACATTTGGCACCTCTGTGAACTAGTTTTCCTCATTGAAACAAATTTGGCATCTATTGATAAATCAATTGGAGGGAAAATTTACATGATCACAAGAATTACAGGTCCCTTGGATGCAACGACGACTTGGGATATGAGTTTTTGTTGATGTCCAAGTAGCAACAAAATCATTATGTCTGAGATCTTTGCCTCCTTTTTTTTTTTATCCTTCTTATGGATCTGACCAATATCATCCACTAGAGTAGGCATGAGATCCCTATCTGTAATTAGCCCAACATCATCAGCACAAATATGGGAGACATGACCGCTTAAGTGCATCAAATATTTGACCTCCACTTTCCCTACCCATATGCAGGCATACCAGTGGCCTTTGAGCATCCCAGACTCAGACCTTCCATCATCACTCCCAACCATATGTTCTTCAACAACTGGATATGTAACCATTGTTACTCCCACATAACAAACTTTGGCCCAAATGAATGGGAAGGGTTCATTGATGCAACTGAGAATGACCTTCCACCATTATATTTTGACCCACAACCAACACTCTTAAACTGCATAATCGATTGCCTGGTCTACAACAAGGAAACTAACATCGTCGAACCTTATGCATACAACCTTTTCAAGGTTGCATAGATCAGACTGCCAACTTGTTTCTATGGACTGCATCTCATGTCCATTCTATAGAATGGACACAATCTTGAATGGTCGGGTCGACGGGTTTCTTATCCTTTATCACTTTCAGCAGCACCATTAAATACATTGAACCCCCTTCTAATCGGGGTTTGAACTCATCTAATTCATCTCCCTCTCACTTATTTACATCACAACGATCAAAACCCTAGGCATCATGGATTTGTAGCAACACTTTCATCTTTTTCCTGCACATATGTTTTAGGGTTTTCTCACCCTTTTCTTCCTCCATGTTTGCTAATAACGACTCTCTGACTTGGATTTCTATATCTGAAAATGAAAATTCATGACCACACAATATCTAGATATCACAATGAGTTTATCAAAACAAACAACACACTTTACCAACTCCATCAGCTCTATCTTGATGCCGACAAGATTTTCCATGTGGTGGAGGAATTACACGTCTCTACTATAATTGCTTTGCACACATTCTATGGGTTGCAGAGCAAACTCGCCAGCTGGACAACATGCTGATTCTCACAAAACGTCAATTCACATATTGGGAAATCCCCTCAGTGCATCTCCTACACTACTAAGCATACATAGGAATACATCCCTAGACTCTCATTGCTACTGGGCTCTCCCATGAGGGAGTCACACCCACTCAACCTGCTCTGATACCTTGTTGGTTTTTCTTCATATGAGACATGATCGATGTATTATTACAATTATGAGAGTTCCATATATAGGGAACATATGGTGACCATCCATGAAAGGATGCGTCCCTTGAATAATCAATAACTATTTATTATTATCATTTACTTATTATATATGATATTTAATAATCAATAATTATATTATTAATTATTATTCTAAGAGAATGTCTTCCCGATGTTGTCCAAACATCAACAAGGTCTTGAGGGGAATGTTGAGGTCAAAACTCATAATAGGATGCAAAACTTGGGCTACAAAGGGGAAGAGATATTGGCAGAGTTTTCTTATTCTCTTTCTTGGTATTGAAATGAGACCCCAAGACCTCTTTTTATATGACAAAAAGATGGTTATTCGATTTGGGGACGGGCTACAATGGGTAAAATGGTTGGGAAACCTTCAATAGCTCGTAAACTCTGTTGAATTCCTTGCAATTTTATATTTTTTGCAATATTTGGATGTAAACATGGGCTGTCTAGAATGCAACTCGCATATGTATGTGAGCTATCTATTATGCAACATGCATGTATACGTGGACTATCAGTTCAGCAAGGCACGTACATTTTCAAAAAAATTGTTTTTTAAGAGGAAGCCTCAATAATATTTTGGAAAAATATGTAAGTGGAAAGTCCAATGCCATGTATACATAGGTAGGGAATTTTTGGACTATAACACTCCCCCGTTAGAGAGTGAAGTGGATACCGCTCATGCTTTTCTTGTTAATCTCGATTATTTTGTACAAGGGGGCATTTCTCCTTCTACTGTGTAACCCCCTCCAAGTAGTGAGGCCATTATTTTTGATTGGCATGGGCTAACTAGACCTCGTCTTCCTTCCTATGTACCTGTTGGGCCCCAACAACCCCCTTCTTTATTTTTAATCAAAATCTAGGGTCCCTCGAAATTTTACTTGGATTATTCATTTTTTTTTTTTCTTTGACTCGATTGGATTATTATTCGTTTGCTTTGTTTTGAGGTTGGTTTGAGTTTATATTATTTTGTTTGGTTTGAATTTCATGAAATTCAAATGCCATTTCATTTTTCTTTCTACAGAGTTTTGATGTTGATGGACACGCTTCATAATTTGGGAGTTTGTTATTACCTCTTCCTTATTGAATTTATCTGCTATGAGAATGACTTGGTTGAAGACATGGATTAATAACAATGATTTTACAGGAATAACTTTTATTGCGACACATCTTTCTATGACATTTGTTCACATTTGATCAAATTTGAATGAGGAAGAGACGAACATAGAAATTTTAATTTAAACGGAAACATTAATTTTTATCAACTGTTTACTTTCATTTAAATTATGATTATGTTATCATCTTTTTCTCATTAGAAATCATTTTCACAAAATCATTTGGTAGGTTTAATTAATTAAATTATTTTGTCAGTTTTCATCTCATTTCAAATAAAAATATAAATATAAAAAAAAAGAATTATCTATCATTTGTTTGATTTTGTGAAAACCCAAAATTAATATTTTTCTCCTCTCTATCAACTTGAAGCTTCTAGAATTTTAAGAACACATTTGAAAGGAAAATATAAACAATATTTGTTTAGAACTTATAGTTAGTTTAAATTCATTTTAATTTTATTGTTCTAGATTTTGTTTTATTCACAATTTTTAGGTTATTAATTTGGTTTCTTTTTGTTTCACAGGTTTCTATTATCAGTTATTTGGTACAGATCTGATCATGACTTGATTTTATTATCTAAATATGTTCAAGATAATTGATCCAAAATAATATTGGATTGCTGCAAATAATTTATGAGCAACAACAGATAAGATTTGGAAATGTGTTCAAGAACATACAAACGATTTTGCGGGACTTGTTTCAGCCAAACCGTAAGGAATCTGAAGACATGGTTGAAAATCCATCTGCAGAATGGACCCATTTAGCTTACACCTGAGATTTTTCCCAAACAAATGCAAGATTTGAGAGATATTTGTGTCTCATTACAAGACAAATTTCAGGTGGCGGAAATTATTAGTGATGCCCAGACTATTCATTCATTGTATAAATATATGAAAAAGTTCAGAACTAGGGAGATCCAAGGAAATTGAGAGGAGGATTTTTATCCTTTCTTTTTTGTATAATATTTCTTTTGTAAACTTTTTTCTTTTCAAATGGAGTAAGAGATGGTTGGAATCTTTGGGAGAATGGACAAGTACTTTCGAAGAAGAATATGAAATTCCAGTTTGCTTAATGGCTTTTGTCCTGTGAGTAAAATGGTTTTGTTTTCATTATAATATCTTCATATTTTTTGAGTAATTGATTATGCATTGATTTAAATTAGCTTTAGTCTGTTTTATCAATACATGGTTAATTACTATCATTTATGTATTAATGTTTTCAATATTTAAGAGTTTATTATCTCAAAAATTCCTTTTGGACCTTAAGATGTACTTATTATACTGAAACTATATGGGATACAATTTACTGTTTGGCTTTTGTCCTTTTGTAGACTATGCAATGTTAATATTGTTTCTCATATAATTTCTGAATATGAAACTTTATTTGTATTGAACTAGCTTTAGACTGTTGTGCATACAATTTTTCATGTTATGTTTGCATTTATATGGTTCATTATATTTTGGTTCCTTTAATATATGTGGCTAATCATCTATTCAAGTATTTTGAGTTTACATATGATACTAGATAGCTGGTAACACCATTTACTGAGGATTGGAATTTCTTTCATTTTCACTTATTTGGACATTCTAAAGTCACATGCTATATAATCGTTTGTCTTTCTGTCATCATAAACGCATTCCGGACTTTAAAAGACTTCTTTGAGTTTCTTCAATAAGTATTATGCTTGCCTTTGTCATAGGTTTACACTTGACATGGGTTAAGAGGAGCTCCAGAGAGATGAATTTAGCTTAGCACTACTGATCGACGAGAGGTTAGTCAGTGTATTATTTATTTAATTTGTTAATTTGTGAATGAATAGTGATTGCATCATCTAAACGTTAAATACTTTGTTTATTTTCGTTATACCATTAACAATCATATTCATTCATTGTTTATTAATTTGGTATTTAGAGTATTATAATAAAAAAAATTATATTCTTCATCTTTGTTTAGGTCCATTATCTTAAAACAATTATTTTCACAAGGCTTTGCTTGAACCTTGTAAACTGTATATAACCATTGTACATAAACACTGTTAGTTAAGAATTTGTAATTAAAGTGTTGATTGTTAGAGTAGTATCTTTAGCTAGTTCACACCTTTTAAATTGTTTTAGGATCTTAGTTGGCTAACGAAGCCAAAAACCCCATCATGGTAGATTATACCAAACGACTTGGGTTAAGTAGACAACCTCAGACTAGATCTTCCCTTCCTGTTGATGGTGTGTCATAAACTCCCATCAACAAATGGCACTAGAAGGAGGGCTGAGGTAAATTTAATTATTAAAGTTTTTTGCCCCTCAGCCTGTCATAATTCTAAATTTATAAATTATTTTTCTGTGTCATCTTGAAATGCACTAGAAGGTAGGTCAGATTGACAAGATGACCTTGTAGGAGTCTTTGTTTTGAATGTATTTAATTCCCCATGGCTCCCCAAATCACTATGTTGGAACATGCTTTCCACTTCTCATTACCTGATATTCCCAACGAGATAGTCTCTCGCTTGTCCAAACTCACCTTTGATGGTGGGGGGGATGTATCTACAAAAGACCATATTAACAAGTTTTGGTGTAAATGCATCAAGCATGATATTTCTGAATTAAAGGTTTTATGTATATTGTTCGCTTTTACTTTTAGGGATAGGATTAAACATTGGTTTGAGTCTTTTCCATCATATCACATTATTGATTGGTTTCAATTTGTAGAGGATTTTTTAGATGCTTTTGAAATCTATGATTACAATTGAGTATGTGAAGAATTTCAAACTCTATTAATCAATGATGATTCATCTCCAGAAGGCTTTTCAACAAGAATCCATCATGTTCTCTGTAAATTTAATCTTGATGACATGTCATTTGTACTAAATCTCCTCTGTGATACTTGCACCCCTTTCATCCAGTCATATTCAATTGTGAATGATGAATCGGTTACAAATCCTATCACTGAATTGCGAGAATAAGTTTTTTTACAGTATGAGAGGAATCCATCCGAAAATTTTGAACAAGCAAGGGAGGTAGAATCTATTGAAAACGTTCTTACTGACAATCAAACTAGTTTTTCCTCTAAATCATTGTATATTCAGTCCTCGACCATCGTGGAAGAAGATTTGATGTCGGGTCAAGGTGAATGTCCATATTCTTCTAACTCTTTCTCTAATCAGTACTTAAATTTACTTATTGAAGAACACTTAGGTGATGAAAATGATCTTAAGAATTCTAACATTCCTATGAAACTGATTAGAGATGTAAATCTGCAATTCAATGAAGAAACTTTAAACCTTCATCCACAAATCATACCTTATCCACAAGAAATATTAGATGTTTGTCATGAAAGTTTTGAATTGTCTATCATACATGAGGCAAATTTAGATGATCATATTATGTTGAGGGATTTATCACCAAAACAGAGTGAAATTTTTAAGGAAAGTGAAGAGGAATGTCTTGAGAATACCATTGTTAAATATCATAGCTCAAGAGATTCTTTTCATGTGCTCATTTTTTATTCCTTTTACTCTTTATATCATGATCTCTTCTTAGATTCTAGTGGACATGATACTTTACCCACGATATATTACTCTTTTCCATCACAATCAGATCTTTTCGATATGCCAAGATTTGGTGAAATTAATTTCGAACATAACATTTATGAAGTCGGATTTGACGCTCTTTCACTTTCATCATTCACATGTGACGCAACCAGCCCTCGACGACACGGTCGCTCTCACCAGGACCTTCAACAACGCGGCCCGAAGAGTTAACAACTCTTCTGACTTCCTCGAGAGTCTTTTACCCACATTACACTTCTCGGCGATCTCCCTTTCACCAGTCGAGAAATCGGGTTTCGCGGATTCGCGAACCTTGTGTGCACCTCCCGTGTAATTTGAACTCCGAATCCTGATCCCCGATGTCAACGGTCAACACTTCTGTGTATCGGGGATTTCCCTATCGGGAAATTGGCAGATGAAATATGGCGATTTACTCACCTTTCAAAACCCCGAACGTCGATGTGTGATGCCACGTGCTGTCCTCCGCTCCGTCCCCGTGGGACTCCTCGCAACTCGGGGCTTCGTTGTTTCTCCGTGCTCCCTTTGACTTCGAAAATGCCGAAGTGCCAAGTCCCGACTCCTCGGGATCTCGTGCCACCTGTCCCTGTGATGATCGACGGCTCCGATTAAATCGGGAAATCGCAACTCGCGATTTCGACGTGCATGCAACTCCTGCACTCACCAACCCCGATATGTCGATATTCGATGACAAACAGGTTCTCTCGTGCACCTGCGAGTTAACCCCCTCGCAACTCCTCCGCGATCTGACGGTCTGCGGGATTTCGTGACTCTCCACAACAAATTCAAGTCGTCGATTCTCTTCCTCTTGAAGAGTTTCCCGCTTCACCACCTTCGTCCTGTGTAAGCGAAGCAAAGGTACTATCCCTCCTGAGCTTTCCTAGCTTCTGAACCTCTGTTGGAAACTTCCTGCACGCACTCCTTGCGGCTTTACTTCAAACACGCTAAGTGTTGAAGTCCTCTTGACCTTGCGCACTCCTGCAGCAACACTCTGTCAATGCCTTAGTTCAGAATCGCAACTCCGAAACCTCGTCAAACCTGCACACACCTTGCACGGCTCTATCTACCCAACCAACTACTGGGTGAATCGAGAATGAGAGTTTAATTGCTCAGCCTCATCAACGCACTCTATGTGGATGAATTCAACTGCACTCTATGCAGGAATCTCCTGGCTCAAGCAGAGAAACAATTGAAACTTATTTCCTCATTCCCTCAGATTTTGAACCTGATATGCAATCACATATGCAGCATATAAAAGATAGGCATAAAAGGAAGCAAGTATGCAACAACATAATATCAACAACACAGAGAAATCAAACACATCCATGGAATTGAATCAAAGTCTTTCTTCTATTAATTCAATCTGTACATGGGTGTTCTCCACAAGCTCTCTGTTTTTTTCTCTTTTCAGAATGCAGGAATGAATGAATAATACAAAGGAGGGTGCCCATATTCCGTTTTCCCTCTCGAAAGTAAAACTGTCTAATCTAGACTTAATTATTTTATCTACCTGTATTAAATCTAATAAATGCCTCATCTACCTAAGGACGAGAGCTTATCTGCTCAAGGTTCGTTACAATGTACAAGTGCGCTTCATCTCATCAACGTATTAATGTTTGGCGGCACCAAATATCAAAATATTTCAAAGTTTGAATGCTGGCGCTCTCCAGCTGTAATTGCTCCACGCGCTGGCTCGCTTGATGCGTTGTGGATGCTCCTGCATCATACTCCTCGGCTCAAAAGATTTCATGGGCTCCTGTCCATGAGCTCCTGTACAGTCTGCCCATGCCTCTGTATCACTGCCTCTGTTTCCCAGCTGGCATCCTCCACTGGGTGGTTCCTCCATTTCACCAGGTATTCAAAATATTGCTTCCTCCTGGTCTTCCTTCCTATTCTTTTATCCAGTATGCACTCCATCTGAGGCTTCTGTGCAACTAGTAATTGCTTCTGCCACTGGACCACTGGTTCATCAGTTCCAGTGTCTGTTTCTTCAGCCCTGTATGGGTATAAATCTGAAATATTGAAAATCGGAGATATCCCAATGCCCTCTAGCAACTCAAGCTCGTACGCGTTCTCGCCGAATTTCTTCAGGACTTTGCATGGCCCGATCTTCTTCATCTTGAGCTTATTGTATGTTCCTCTGGGGAACCTTTCTTTCCTCAGGTGCGCTAGAACCATGTCCCCAACTTCAAACTGAAGTTGTCTTTTTCTCTGATCGGCTCTGCGCTTGTACTCCTAATTCGCCTTCTGCAGTCGTTGTTTCACCTGCGTGTGAAGTTCCTGCATCGCCTCTGCGAATTCCTCAGCTCTTGCGCTGCTAGTTTCAGCCTGTTCTGACTCCCTGAGCTCAGAAACTCCTCTCGGCTGTGTCCCATATAAAATTTGGAACGGGCTTCTTCCTGTACTCCGATTCACCGAATCATTGTACACAAATTCTGCCTGTGGTAGGATTTGATCCCAACTGGTGTGATGCTCCACCACCAGACTTCTCAACAGATCCCCTAAGCTTCTGTTGACTACTTCGGTCTGCCCATCTGTCTGCAGATGGTAAGCATAACTAAATGCCAAATCAGTCCCTAGCTTCTTCCACAGCGTCCTCCAAAAATGACCTATGAACTTGGTATCCCGATCCGAGACTATGCTCCTCGGCAATCCATGCAACCTGACAATTTCTTTGAAAAACAAATTTGCGATGTGCGTAGCATCGCTGGTCTTATGACACGGTATGAAATGTGCCATCTTCGAGAACCTGTCCACCACCACAAAGATGGAATCAACTCCTCGCTGAGTTCTCGACAATCCCAGAACAAAATCCATACTAATGGCTTCCCATGGCCTCTCGGGTATGGGCAACGACTGATAGAACCTTGTGTTCTGCTTTCGGCCCTTCGCGTGTTGACATATTCTACACCTGTCAACAAACCATTTAACATATGCCTGCATGGCTGGCCAATAATACGATTCGCTCAACTTGGCGAATGTTTTGTCATGTCCGAAATGACCTGCTAATCCCCCGCTGTGCTTTTTCTTTACCAAATTCTCTCTCATAGAGCAATTTGGAATACATAGTTGATTGCCTTTGAAAAGCAATCCATTCTGGATCAGGTAGTCAATCCATGGACTCCGATCCCTGAGAACTGGATTCTCAGCTGCCTCATATGCCTCGCCAAAGTCTGCGTCACCTGCATACATATCCTTTAAATTTTCAAAACCCAAAGTCTTGACCCTGAATTCCTGCAGCAATAAACATTTCCTGCTCAAGGCATCAGCCACCTTGTTAGCAGTTCCCTAAATGTGTTTGATCACGAATGTGAAATTATGCATGTATTCCACCCACTTCGCATGCTTTTGATTCAGCTTCTCCTGTTGACTTACAAACTGCAATGCATGATTATCACTGTACAAAACGAATTCCTTGGGTATCAAGTAATGCCTCCACTTTTTCAATGCCTGTATGATGGCATAGAACTCTTTATCGTACGTGGAGTACTTCATCTTGGCGTCATCCAGCTTCTCGCTGTAATATGCCACAGGTCTGTCATCCTGACTTAAAACCCCTCCAACAGCATACCCACTGGCATCACACTTCACTTGGAAGGTTTTCTGAAAATCTGGCAACACTAACACTGGTTGCTCAGTTATCTTTCGCTTCAACAAATTGAAGCTTCTTTCAGCCTCTGCAGTCCAATGGAAAACTTTATGCCGCTTCTTCACAGTGTCCATCATTGCGGCACTGATTCCACTAAAATTCCGAATGAATTTTCTGTAGAAGCTTGCCAAACCGTGAAAGCTCCTTACCTCAAAAACATTCCTCGGCGATGGCCAATTCCTGATTACATTCACCTTCTCAGGATCCATCTTCAACTCATTTGCCGAGATTACAAAGCCCAAATAAATGAGTTCTGTCTGCATGAACGAGCATTTCTTCAAATTAATCAGTAGCTTCTCCTGTTGTAATCTTCTCATCACTATGGCCAAATGCCTCAAGTGTTCTTCCCTGGTTTTACTGAAGATCAGTATATCGTCCAGGTATACAACCACAAATTTGCCAATGAATTCCCGCAGGACTTCATTCATCAGCCTCATAAAAGTGCTTGGCGCGTTTGTCAAACCAAACGGCATGACCAGCCATTCGTACAAACCCTCGTTTGTTTTGAATGTTGTCTTCCACTCATCTCCCTCTCTCATCCGGATCTGATGATATCCGTTCTTGAGATCAATCTTTGAAAAATAATTCGCTCCACTTAGGCAATCCATCATATCATCCATTCTTGGCAGTGGAAATCTGTACCTGATGGTGATCTTATTTATCGCTCTGGAGTCTGTACACATCCTCCAGCCTCCATCCTTCTTCGGACTCAGCACTGTCGGAACAGCACACGGACTCAGACTCTCCCTGACCAGTCCTTTATCCTGCAGATCCTGTACCTGCCTTTTGACTTCCTCGTTCTCCTGAGGTGTCAATCTGTACGCTGCCTTATTCGGTAGACTTGCTCCGGGTATGAGGTCAATGTGGTGACTCACACTCCGCATCGGTGGCAACGAACGAGGTAGTTCGTCCACGATGATATCAGCGAACTCTCCAAGCAGTTCCTGAATCTCCTCTGGCAAGTCGTCCACTCTTGTGCTTGTTAGGACAATTCTCGGCTTCCTGACCACAAAGAATTGTGGATCTTCATTCTTCTCGAGCTCCGTGAGAAGCTCTTTCCCACTCATGAGAAGTATCGTGTTGCTAACTTCTGGCTTCACTTCCTTATCCTTCATTGGTAGCAACGTGTGTGTTTTCCCATCCTTCTCCAAGGTGTATGTGTTCATTCTCCCATCATGAACAACATTTCTGTCATACTGCCATGGTCTTCCCAATAAAACATGACAAACATCCATGGGGATAACATCACACAGAATTTTATCTTTATAATCACCCATTTTAAATTCAACCAAGCATTGTCTCGTAACACATATCTGGTGTCCTTTCTGCAGCCATGACACTTTATATGGGCTCGGGTGCTTGTTTGTTTTCATCTCAAGCTTCTCCACCATCTCGGTCGAAACGAGATTATCGGTGCTTCCACTGTCCACTATGACCTTGCATTTCCAGCCCTTGGTCTTGAAAGTCATTCTGAACAGTTGGCATCTTTGAGCTGTGTCTTCCACCTCCTTCTCAGGTTTCAAGAGAACTTTGTGCACTGTCAGTGACTTCCCACTTCCAGTGTCTTCATCCTCCACGTCACGCCTCTGCGCCTCAGCGGCGTGATCTTTTCCTCTGTCCATATTCCTATCTGGACAGTCCACAGCTTTGTGTCCATATTTCCCACATGTAAAACATGTGATGACTCCTCCACGGCCCCTTCCTCTACCTCGGGTACGAGGAAATGTATTGGCATCAGCGTACTCTCCTTGCTGATCTGTTTGTTGTCTCCTCAGCTCAGAAATTTGTTGCCTCTGCTGTGAGGTTCCACCTCTTTCAGCTTTTCCCTGAGGCCTCTTCCAATCCTCCTTGGGCTTTTGAGTTCGTTCTTGGGCCTTTGCTTTGCCTCGGGGCTGACTTCTGCCTCGTCCTCGCTGTCCCTGCTTGCGGCTCAGCTTCTCTTCGGCTTTTAAAGCCATCTGGTACGCATCCTCAACTCTGCGGATGGTAACCATACTTAGCTCATCCTGAATGTCATACCTCAATCCATTCAGGTATCTTGCCACCTTTTCGTCATCACTTTCTCGGTGACCTGCTCGAATGTTGAGCCTATAAAATTCCTCGGTGTACTCCTTCACCGTCATCATCTTCTATCTCAGGTTCTGCATGCACCTGAACAGAGTGATCTGTTAATCCCTCGGAATGAACTTCGCCTTCATCTTGGCGATCATCCGATCCCAGCTTTTGATCTTTTGTTTGCCTTTGGAACGCCTATCTGCCTGCAGCTCGTCCCACCATAAGGCTGCATGTCCCTTCAGCGTCGTGACGGCATGCCTCACCTTCTTGTCCTCTTTGATGTCTTCGTAATCGAAGTAGGTGTCGAGTGCTCGGATCCAATCCAGCAACTCTTTGGCATTTAGACTCCCCTCATAGACGAGAATGTCCATCTTTGTCTTCGAGCTCATTCTGGCAATGGCTCTAATTAACCTCTCTGTTGAGGCATCTTCTGCTGAGACTTCTCCAGCATCATGTCCATCTTCCTCTTCTACCTCAGAGTCATTGAACTCCACTGCACCAGCTCCGCGCCTCTGGGTGGTCTCCATCTCTTCGAGCCTTGCTCAGAGATCTCTCATCTGTCTTTCTATCTCTGGGTTCCCTACTGGTCTACCCCTTCTTCGGGCATCCCTGTCCTCACGATCAGGTGACTGCCTCTCTCTTCTGGGTGGCATGGTGTATTTGCTTCCCTCTACTACCGGAACAAAGAGAATTCCCTTTCCGGGCTCTGATACCACTCTGACGCAAGTCGTGAGTATCAGAGTGCTTTCCTTTCCTCCTTCTCTCCTCTTGCCTGAAATATACAGACAAGATCCTCAGGCTCTGATACCACTCTGACGCAACCAGCCCTCGACGACACGGTCGCTCTCACCAGGACCTTCAACAACGCGGCCCGAAGAGTTAACAACTCTTCTAACTCCCTTGGGAGTCTTTTACCCACAGTACACTTCTCGGCGATCTCCCTTTCACCAGTCGGGAAATCGGGTTTCGCGGATTCGCGAACCTTGTGTGCACCTCCTGTGTAATTTGAACTCCGAATCCTGATCCCCGATGTCAACGGTCAACACTTCTGTGTATCGAGGATTTCCCTATCGGGAAATCGGCAGATGAAAGATGGCGATTTACTGACCTTTCAAAACCCCGAACGTCGATGTGTGATGCCACGTGCTATCCTCCGCTCCGTCCCCGTGGGACCTGTCGCAACTCGGGGCTTCGCTGTTTCTTCGTGCTCCCTTCGACTTCAAAAACGCCGAAGTGCCGAGTCTCGACTCCTCGGGATCTCGTGCCACCTGTCCCTGCGATGATCGAAGGCTCTGATTAAATTGGGAAATCGCAACTCGCGATTTCGACGTACATGCAACTCCTGCACTCACCAACCCCAATATGTCGATATTCGATGACAAACGGGTTCTCTCGTGCACCTGCGAGTTAACCCCCTCGCAACTCCTCCGCGATCTGAGGGTCTGCGGGATTTCGTGACTCTCCACAACAAATTCAAGTCGTCGATTCTCTTCCTCTTGAAGAGTTTCTCGCTTCACCACCTTCGTCCTGTGTAAGCGAAGCAAAGGTACTATCCCTCCTGAGCTTTCCCAGCTTCTGAACTTCTGTTGGAAACTTCCTGCATGCACTCCTTGCGGATTTACTTCAAACACGCTAAGTGTTGAAGTCCTCTCGACCTTGCGCACTCCTGCAGCAACACTCTGTCAATGCCTTAGTTCAGAATCGCAACTCTGAAACCTCGTCAAACCTGCACACACCTTGCACGACTCTATCTACCCAACCAACTACTGGGTGAATCGAGAATGAGAGTTTAATTGCTCAACCTCATCAACGCACTCTATGCGGATGAATTCAACTGCACTCTATGCAGGAATCTCCTGGCTCAAGCAGAGAAACAATTGAAACTTATTTCCTCATTCCCTCAGATTTCGAACCTGATATGCAATCACATATGCAGCATATAAAAGATAGGCATAAAAGGAAGCAAGTATGCAACAGCATAATATCAACAACACAGAGAAATCAAACACATCCATGGAATTGAATCAAAGTCTTTCTTCTATTAATTCAATCTGTACATGGGTGTTCTCCACAAGCTCTCTGTTTTTTTCTCTTTTCAGAATGCAAGAATGAATGAATAATACAAAGGAGGGTGCCTATATTCCGTTTGCCCTCTCGAAAGTAAAACTGTCTAATCTAGACTTAATTATTTTATCTACCTATATTAAATCTAATAAATGCCTCATCTACCTAAGGACGAGAGCTTATCTGCTCAAGGTCCATTACAATGTACAAGTGAGCTTCATCTCATCAACGTATTAATGTTTGGCGGCACCAAATATCAAAATATTTCAAAGTTTGAATGCTGGCGCTCTCCAGCTGTAATTGCTCCACGCGCTGGCTCGCTTGATGCGTTGTGGATGCTCCTGCATCAACATGGAAAAAAGACATGTTGCAAGATGATTTTACATGATTTGTGTTTGAAATATATAATTCACTCATTCTTATGGAGATCAAATATTCTACATTGCATATTCATTCTTTGGTTAGTTCAAATTTTAATAATTATGCTTCGTATTTTGAAACAATCCATCTCATCAAAGGAAGTTCAAACCAATAATATAATTGATGTCATGAATCCTCTTATGATGTGTTTCCCATTGATATATCCATTTCATCATAGTCATAGTTTGCATCCTAATTTTTATGACAAGATCTTAGAATGGCTTGAAGATTCGTATCTAATTTTTTTTTATAATAAAGATAAAGTTGTGCTTGCTTTATTTCTACCTGAATATCTAGAAAGTAAGAATGACATGATTGTTTTAGATCCTCCATGTGAAGAAATTGATGAACACTTGGAGAAATGTCAGGAGGATGGGGCACTTCAGCCTTGGCTGATGGTTATGTTAGGTCTCCATAATATTGACAATTTTTCCAAACTTACTTACATTCTTCCGTGCCATTATGACCCATATCATGACAAGATTGCACAATGGCAGGAGAATTCATACATCAAGAAGTTTCAAAAGAATGGTAAGGTCGCGCTTGCTCTATTTTTAAATGAATATATAGGAGGTAAGCATGAGATATTTCTTTCGTATCTACAAATACTACATTCTTTTATTCTGATTTTCGACTTTCTATGCCTTGCAGGATTGAAGATGTTCTTGTGGCTACACTGGAAATACGATTTTACTTAGCGTTTTGATCTATGTAGAAGTTAGAGTAGGTTTAGGAATAGAGTCATTTTGGGTTTTTCATTCTTTTTCACTTTTTTCTTTTGAATAATGTAGTTATGAAGGCACATGGTTATGCAAAGAGAACCATCATTTGAATGTTGTCAGGGAAGTCTTCTTTCGATTCCTCTCTTTTTTCTTTTCGCAGTTGTCTTGATTAAATGTTTCTTTTTCAAAACTTGGCAGCATCATGTAATGATTTCAGATATTATGAAGCATTAATAAAGATATTAGGGATTTGATCTTAGTTTTACCCTAACAAACATAGCTTACTACTACACGTAATTGCACTCATCCTGGTTTAGGATTTTTCTGGGACTTTTAATAATAAGCTTGGTCAAAATGATGTATCATGCATCACTATCTTAAGAAAAGAGTCTTCCTATACACAAAACTATGAAATTTGTAGTTCTTCCTTTTGATCCTCATTCTCTATGAGAGGTTGGCCTGGTTTTGTTTTTGGTCAAATTATTTTTTTTGAAGTTTTCTTTTGTTGTTTTGATTTTTTTATGTACTTCTGATTTTGAATCCCATTAATAAAATTTGATTTGGTTTGTTGTGTGTTTTTTGTTTTCTTTGATTGCTTTGAATGAATTTTCTTCTTGTCTATCTTTTTGAATCAATATATTTCTGATCAAAGATCGATTGTCGAAGGAAGCATTCATTTTAAGACTTGTTTTTTTCAAGCAATTTGAAATAGTTCAAAGAGGTCTTGATATTAAGATATAGCTCAGACAATTGATTTTTAAGTCAATTGTCACTTTCTTTTTGTCCCCAAATTTTCTTTGCCAGAGTATTAAACCAGAGATATGGTTTAAATCTTTGAGAATTACGATGATCTTTAAAACTTTTTACGTCGTCCATATTCTTAAGGAATCACTTTTAAGTGCTTCCCCATTCTCTAGATGATTTCTTAAATGAAATCTAAAATCTCTAAACCATGATAAAACTTCCAGTTTTGAAAGCAAATAAATAATATGATCAAATACTCACCTGTATTGCAATTAACCTCTAGTGTCACCCGACTCTCTTTTTCATCAATAAATCTATAATTGTATTCTTATTTAAAAGTGGCATAAGAGGGTTGAAATCACTTAAGTGTGGGAAGTGTGTGTAAACCCGTCGGGGTACTGAACAGGCTCGTCGACAGTGGGTAAATGCACACATGATACCAAGACAACTTCGTCGGGGTACTGAATAGGCCTGCTGGCAGTGAAGCAATGTCGGATCGAGAGGTAGCAGGTATATGCTTTTAAATTAACTTTTATGGAAGTATACATCATGTGGATACAAATATTGGATGAAATTAAAGCATTTGAGTGGGTTAAATGACATCCCTACCGAGGCTATGGACGCCTGCTGGCAGCAGTGGCTCTGTCAACGGTATTGAAGTCCTTTTATAAACATCGTGACTCTTTGATTAAGACATTATTTCAGGTTATAATCCACTGCGAAGAAAATTCTATTGTCTGGTTATAACATTGAGCTTATCTTAATACTATATGGTCTAAAAGTGAATTTATTTCAGGGAGCTTAAATCCTTTTTCAAGTCTTATTCTTTTCTTCCTGAGATGAAAGATTACCAGATCAGAGATAATTGCTTCTCCTAGTGAGTCTCCATTTTTTGGGCCCCAACAACCCCCTTCTTTATTTTTAATCAAAATCTAGGGTCCCTCGAAATTTTACTTGGATTCTTCGTTTTTTTTTTTCTTTGACTTGATTGGATTGGTATTGGTTTGCTTTGTTTCGAGGTTGGTTTGAGTTTATATTCTTTTGTTTGGTTTGAAGTTCATGAAATTGAAATTCCATTTCGTTTTTATTTCTACAAAGTTTTGATGTTGATGGACGAGCTTCATAATTTGGGAGTTTGTTATTACCTCTTCCTTATTGAATTTATCTGCTATGAGAATGGCTTGGTTGAAGACATGGATTAATAACAATGATTTTACAGGAAGAGAGTTTATTGCGACACATCTTTTCTATGACATTTGTTCACATTTGATCAAATTTGAATGAGGGAGATACGAACATAGAAATTTTAATTTAAACGAAAAAATTAATTTTTATCAACTGTTTACTTTCGTTTAAATTATGATTATGTTTTCGTATTTTGCTCATTAGCAATCATTTTCACAAAATCATTTGGTAGGTTTAATTAATTAAATTATTTTGTCAGTTTTCATCTCATTTCAAAATATAAATATAAATATAAAAAAAAAAGAATTATCTATCATTTGTTTGATTTTGTGAAAACCCAAAATTAATATTTTTCTCCTCTCCATCAACTTGAAGCTTCTAGAATTTTAAGATCACATTTGAAAGAAAAATAAAAACAATATTTGTTTAGAACTTATAGTTAGTTTAAATTCATTTTAATTTTATTGTTCTAGATTTTGTTTTATTCACAATTTTTAGGTTATTAATTCGGTTTCTTTTTGTTTCACGGGTTTCTATTATCAGTTATTTGGTACAGATCTGATCATGACTTGATTTTATTATCTAAATACCTTCAAGATAATTGATCCAAAATAATATTGGATTGCTGCAAATAATTTATGAACAACAACAGATAAGATTTGGAAATGCGTTCAAGAACACATAGACAATTTTGCGGGACTTGTTTCAGCCAAACCGTAAGGAATATGAAGAAATAGTTGAAAGCCCATCTGTAAAATGGACCCATTTAACTTACAAGTGAGATTTTTCCCAAAAAAATGCACGATTTGAGAGATATTTGTGTCTCTTTACGAGACAAATTTCAGGTGGCGGAAATTATTAGTGACACCGAGACTGTTCATTCATTGTATAAATATATGAGAAAGTTCAGAACCAGGGAGATCCAAGGAAATTGAGAGGAGAATTTTTATTTTTTCTTTTTTGTATATTATTTCTTTTGTAAACTTTTTTCTTTTCAAATGGAGTAACAGATGGTTGGAATTTTTGGGAGAATGGACGCGTACTTTCGAAGAAGAATATGAAATTTCAGGTTGCTTAATGGCTTTTGTCCTGTGAGTAAAATGGTTTTGTTTTCATTATAATATCTTCATATTTTTTGAGTAATTGATCATGCATTGATTTAAATTAGCTTTAGTCTGTTTTATCAATACATGGTTAATTACTATCATTTATGTATTAATTTTTTCAATCTTTAAGAGTCTATTATCCCAAAAATTCCTTTTGGACCTTATGATGAACTTATTATACTGAAACTATATGGGATACAATTTACTCTTTGGCTTTTGTCCTTTTGTAGACTCTGCAATGTTAATATTGTTTCTCATATAATTTCTGAATATGAAACTTTATTTGTATTGAACTAGCTTTAGATTGTTCTACATATAATTTTTCATGTTATGTTTTTATTTATATGGTTCATTATATTTTGGTTCCTTTAATATCTGTGGATGATCATCTATTTAAGTATTTTGAGTTTACATATGATACTAGATAGATGGTAACACCATTTACTGAGGATTGGAATTTATTTCATTTTCAGTTATTTGGACATTCTAAAGTCACATGATATATAATCGTTTGTCTTTCTGTCATCATAAACTCGTTCCAGAATATAAAAGACTTCTTTGAGTTTCTTCAATAAGTATTATGCTTGCCTTTGTCATAGGTTTACACTTGACACAGGTTAAGAGGAGCTCGTACAAATACAAAGAGATGAATTTATATTAGCACTGCTGAGCAGCGAGAGGTTAGTTAGTGTATTATTTATTTAATTTGTTAATTTGTGAATGAATAGTGATTGCATCATCTAAACGTTAAATACTTTGTTTATTTTCGTTATACCATTAACAATCATATTCATTCATTGTTTATTAATTTTGTATTTAGAGTATTAGAATAATTTTTTTTATATTCTTCATCTTTGTTTAGATCCATTAGCTTAAAACAATTATTTTCACAAGGCTTTGTTCAAACCTTGTAAACTGTATATAACCATTGTACATAAACACTGCTAGTTAAGAATTTGTAATTAAAGTGTTGATTGTTAGAGTAGTATGTTTAGTTAGTTCACATCTTTTAAATTGTTTTAGGATCTTAGTTGGCTAACGGAGCCATAAAACCCGTCAGGGTAGATTATACCAAACGACTTGGGTTAAGTAGACAACCCCAGACGGAATCTTCCCTTCTTTTTGACAGTGTGTCATAAACGCCCATCAACAGTACTTTTCCAAATAAATTTTCAGGTTTTTGGTAGGGACGTTCCTCAGACTATTTTCGACGAAGGTGCTTCCATTAGTATTTTATCCTCAACTACTTGGCAAGCTTTAGGTTGTCCTCAACTTGTGTCGGTCACCTAGAATCTGTTATATTTTAACAAACAAATCACTGAACCTTTAGGAGTCCTTCCACAGTTTCCTATTGCTTTAGGAGGGAAACCTATCTACACTGATGTTATGGTAGTTCACGACCCCTTGGATTTTACTTTTCTCCTTGCGAGAGATTATGTCTATGCCATGAAAGCTATCGTGTCCACTCTCTTTCGGGTGATATCTTTCCCTCGTAATGGAAATATTGTGACTATCCATCAACTTTCGTTTGTTGGTCCTACTTTGACTTCCATCCACCAGCCTTCCCTAAGCGATCCTTATGTGCAAGTGGTATAACCCCCAACACAGGTTAATTATTTGGTAACTTGTTCCATGCATCCAGCCCTAGATGAGAACGAGCATCTCACTATATGCTCGACTTATTTTGACTTAGATCCAATAGTGGAAGTGATGATCTCTTTGATAGGGATATTAGAGCCTAATCTCCTTACCCCTATTGCAGCCCTCGACATGTATTCCTTCTAGAGCGTTATTCTTTCATCCAATGAAGATCTCCCAAAAGCCATAATCGAGGTAGGTTGCTTGACATGTATTCCTTCCAAAGAATTTTTCTCTTGGAAGCCATGATCAAGAAGAGGTTGTGAGCATAGTTCTCTTTTCTGTGTCAAGCTCGTTAAAAAATGAAACAGAGAGTTACGAGAATAGTTTTTCTTCTTTGTGGAAAACTCGTTAAAAAATTAAATAGAGGTCTGGGAATCAAACCTAGAGGGTATGATCATAGTTCTTTTCCTGTGTCGAGATTGTTAAAAAATGAAACAGCCACCTCTCTTGTTGAGTCAAGTCTTTTATTAGAACTCGTACTTGAACCTTCATTTCATTCACCTCAGTCATTTGATCCTCTTTCTTCCTCCCTCTCTGGTGAACATTTTTTTATTAGTAACCAGGAGTCTATTCCGTTATAGAAATTCGTGATAGGAGAAGAGTTGGTAAATGAAACAAAGCTTGGGGGGCATATCTCCAGCCTCTGGTTATCATGCTTGAGTTAAGCCGCTAGATTCTCAAGATGGGGGAAAAGTACCAACCACCCATGGGTATCTTCCCTTGAAACCTTTGGGCATTACGTTGGGAAGTTCTGAGCACGATTAGTTTTTAGTTTTAATCTCGTTAAACAATGAAACTGGTTTCAAGCATAGTTTATTTTCTAGTTTCAAGCTCGCAAAAAAATGAAACCTACCCAATCATAGTTTTACTTTGTTTTCAAGCTTGTGTAAAAATGAAACCAATCCCTAGCTTAGTCTTGTTCTTTCTCGTGCTCGTAAATACATGAGAATAAGTTACTGAGATTAGTATTTGTTCTTTATCCTGCTCGTAAATACATGAGAATAGGTTACTGAGTATACTTTTATCACTTTTTCGGACTTCTAAAATCTATACAAAAAAGGAACCCTTTGGAGTCTCCTTTAAGCTCTTTTTATACTCCCTAAACGTGAAAATATTGCCAAGAGATCTCGTTTTCTTTCACGCTTATTAAAGTGAATTAGAAAGAACGTCTATTGAGCGATAATTTATCTCTTTTTCAGTCTCATCAGACTATTTATGAAAAAGAAACACCCTTACCTTCTTGGTTAGGAGAGTTCTCCTAAGTATTATTTTATACTTTTTTGGGCTTAGGAGACTAAAATTACAAAAAATTCCATCTAGAGTCTTCTTTAACATGTTTTCAGACCCTCTAAATATGAAAAGGTCATTGAGTTTACTTTATCTGGACTCGTAAAACATACATTGAAAGACCCATATGGGACCGAACCACTCCTTCCTAGGGTTCGTTAAAAATACTCTGAGGGACTCATCCAAAATAAGATCTTATATCGAGCATCCATTATCCTCCTTGAGCTTGTTAAAAAATAAAGAGGTACTCACCAATCATGGTGGGGGGGGAATTTGGGAAATGTGTTAAGTTTTTGAAACATTATGGAAATTGTTTGTCGTCCTTGAACATGTAACCTGTCTACATTATGTCATACAGTTGGGTAATTCGTTTGTCTTTGAGTCATTCAAATTGCATGTGTTGTCATACTCTTTCAACTCATTCAAAGAGAACTTTTGGTTTTCGCCATGCTCTACGCATCACCATACTCCTTTGAATCTATTGAAGAGAACCTTTGGTTGTCGTCACACTATGGTGATCATCATGTTATGTTTGTATCCTTTCCTCATTGAGTCAAATGTTGCCAAGTCAATTGTCATGTCATGAAATGTTCAAGGGAATTATCAACCTTACAACCACTCTGTTGTATTCATACCCGTGTCTGTATGTCCCCATTTGATTCATAATTATTCATCACTATTCTACATTTGTTTTGTGTCCTTGATGGGGGATACATCATGACCCTCCTTCGACGAGTCTATTCCTATCGACTTCAACACATTATCCAGGAATCAGACTTAGAAACCAATTAGTACCTTGGAGCCTGGATGCCTCAATGGCAGGTTTCCTCGTTTTCGACAATGGGTTTATATCATTGACCTCTGATCGGAAGATTCCACTGAGTGTTCGACTCAAATCATTGATTCACACCCGTTGGATTGTACTAGCGTAACTTGGGAGTCATTGACATCACTGATGATTTCCCTCACACTTGTTAACAATATACATTAATGATCGATAATCAAGTGGTTTCTACCATGTTCGACATCAAGAAATCTATTCACATGGATAGAATCATACCATTTTGGGATCAGGATGAATACCCTGGGTTGGGCACTCATTTTTTTATGTTCTTTTCCCAAGTTGTGTTGGAGATCATTTGACACTATTGTTTATACTGTCACATAGATCCACTTTATATTGGTCTGTGGCTATGTTTTTTTGTCATATCCTATCTCTACAGTGTATTCTTTCATGGCTACACCTTGATTGAGTCATGGAGATCTGGATCCACATTGTATGTTTGGTGGCCATATCCTTAGTCATTACTTTCATGGATCCGCAGTCTATTGGTCGGTGGCCATGCTTTGAGTCATCTTGTACCGATCATGGGTATGCCTACCTCAGGATGATATATATATATATTGTTTGATGTTTGTTTGCAACTTTCGTCCAACTCTCCTAAACCAATCAAGCTAACCATAATTTTTAGATGTAGCCCAGTTCAATTACAACCTGCAGAATAGTTTTGTGATGGGATACAATTCATTTGAGTTGGAAAATGGACAACAACCATTGACACCCCACATGGTTCTAAAAGGATACTATGGGTGAAACCCATCAACCTTTGGGTTCATGAAGGGATGACAAGATAGATTGGATATGGCTCGTGTTCAATTGGTGAATGCAGCTAAAAGGATGAAGTGTTGGTAAAATCATGGTAGAAGGAAGGTAAAGTTTCAAGTTGGTGACTTGGTCTTACTTAAGTTGGGTAAAGAGAAGTTCAATCCACCAAGTGGCATGTTTGGTGCTTTGTTGTGGTAGTTTAAAGGACCATTCAAGGTAGTTGAGAACATTTTCCATGTTGCCTATATATTGGAGCTACCATAACACATGATATCTCACCATCCAATTTTCCATATCAGTCAATTTAAGCCTTGAAGGATTGATGAAGGTGATCCTAGAAAAATTGCACCGTCAAGAGCCTTTGTATTGATAGTAGATAGACCAAAACTAGAAGCCGAGAAGATACTTGCACATAGGAATGACACTTCGATAATAATGGAAGCCACAATAAATTTGTCAGTTGAAAGACAAACCTAAATAGGAGAACAATTGGGAAAGGAAAGAGGTGTTGTGGTAGTATGAAGAAAAGATCCAAGAGTTTGAGAAGCATAAACTCAAAGAAATTAGACAAATTGTGGTTGGATGTTTCCAGGATGACAACAATTTCAATGGGGGGGAATGCAAGGCCTTCACTTACAAATGATAGTCGACACACTATCTAGGTGGGTGTGGAGGGTTGTCACATAAGGTTCTAGTTCTAGACATTGTATGCCCCATCAATGGATGGATTGGTGAATCATTTTGTATTTCCTTATGAGTTGGGATGCCTTAGGCACATGAGTTGGATGTGAAAAACCAAGGGGATAAGAATCCCTTAGTTGGTGGATGAGTACCTTCAAATGCACTTTCCATGCACACCTTCCAGGTGGACTTGGGTGTAGTTGTTGGACACAAACGATTGGCAGACAAGGCACTGAAGAATGCAAATTTGATGGATGACACTTGGTCCAATTGGAGTTTGAGTGGATTGAAAAATTCCCAAGAAGAAGGCAAAGGCGAGTCAATTCTATGATAAAATAAGGATGCCTCAAATGTGCTAAGGATATTTAGGAAGGGAAGACATACACAAAGGTGTAAATTTTTCTATAGTTGTGCTAAGTTCAGGGTTGTGATAATATGAAGAATTTGTCTTTGGTTAAGTGACAGAAGGAGACATGACCTATAGAAGGCAACTCTACGGTTGCGTTAGGAGTTGGCCCTTTATAGTTCTTGTAGGTAGTTTTGCCTTGTGTAATTGTATTCTATAAATTATCCACATGCAATTAGTCGCACTCCTATGTTGTACATTGTAAACTTATTCATTTAGATAATGTTAAGGCATCCACCTTGGGTGCCACCTATACTTGTGTATGTGGTTACTTGACTGCATTTTATGTTCCTTTATTTTCTTTGTGTTGGGTAAGTATTGAAATATTGACAAAGTATAAGTATTGTTAGGATGTTTTAATGCCATGGTCATATGTGTGCCTACTATCGGGTGAACTTGATTGTGTTGGACTTAGTTGTGTATCTAACATGTTTTAGATTAAGGTAAAGTAATGGGTAGACATTAAGTGAAGAGGCATGATCTAGTTGTCATAAGTGCAGGTTGGGAAATATCCTATGGCTAAGACAAGGAAATATTGCACAACCATTTTTTCAACCATTCCATTGTCTTGCAACTGATAATCTTGTTGGATGAGTGCCTTTGTGCACTATTCAGACCCAATACTTGGGTTGTTTTCCACTAAAAACTCATTATTCATCTAAACTACCTTCTCTCATGCATAACTATGCATGCAACAAGTCATGTTTGAGTGAGTGCCTTTTCCAACAACCTCCACAACTGCTTCTAGTGCAAGTTTAGTCTTACCCCCAATGTCTTTCTTTGGGTTCCTCAAAGTACACAATGATTTATTCTTTCTCAAGACTAACTCGACTGAAGTCTCTAATGTTCCCAACCTTCTATCTACATGGTGTTCAATATATTGGGCATCCAAGGATAATCTACTTGAAGCCATCTCTTCTTTTTGTTGTGCAATGACACAAGTCTTGTTTACAAATTCACTAGTTTCCTTGATCAACTTCACGGATGACATTCTTGGCATCCTTCCCAACTTCCTTCTAGTCTCAATTCCATCTAATAACATCAAATAGTTATCAATGGGGCATGGGAACTACTTTAGAAATCTTGAGAAAGTATTTCCTCAAGACGACCATATGGTCATCTAATGGAGTCACTGTCAAGTCCAAACTGTCAAACCATTCCCTAACCTTCAAAGGTGCATAATTAACTACTCTTATTGTTGGATTCACTATTGATTTTACTACCTTGAACATGACCATGTATCTCTCAAGATTATGATGAATTTCACCGATGTCTACCAAAGTTACCACCTTCATCCCACTCACGATTGCATTCACAAAACAAAGCTCATTCATGCCTTCACCTTGCAACTCACATTCATTTCCTTCTTCCACGAACTTGCCTAAAATTGCTCTCAAGGAACCTAGAACCTCCAATGCTACCTTCGAAGGATACTATGTTTGGTTTTCTCCCAAGGCTACCGACTTCTCCTTCAATGTTAATTTCACTTAGACTTCTTCCAAGTCTTCCAAATTCTTCAAAGGACAATCAATGGAAAAATGATTTTGGTAAAAAAGGAAACAACCAACATTATTAGCTTTAGACTTAGGAAATCTCCACTATTCCCTTGCAATAATGTTGATATCATCATGGGCATCTTTCCTCCTAAACAATCCTCAGAACAACTGATGAATCTCTTGATCTCATTTTTCCAAGCCCATGACCATACCTTCCATCTTGGTCTTCTATAACTCTTTCTTTGTTCTTTCCATGTTTCAACCGAGAAGTGGGTCAACCCTCTTAACACATTTGAAAAGTATACAAGTCTCAAAGAATTGGTTCCCCTTACTACCTCAAGCTTGCAACATTTCCCAACATTCTTAAAATAACAAGAAAACTTATCATTCTATGTTGACGAACTACCTTGGATACCTTGGGTGCCATGGTCACTTTAGGGGTTGGAATGATAGTTCTTGTAGATAGTTGTGCCTTGTGTAATTGTATTCTATAAAAGAGTTACATGCAATTGGACTAGCTTGTCTATTGTACACTGTAAAATTCTTCACCTAAATAAAGTAGGGTAGGTGACCATAGAGTGACTTGAAAATGATTGAAGAATATTTAGTGCCCTGGAATAGATAGAAACTAAACTATATAAGGTTGTGTGACAATGCCTTGCCTCAGTCGTAGGGGCTTGGCTAGATTGCACCTACTACAATTAGACTATGTCTCTTCACTTAAGAAGATAGGAACTGCAGGAGGTAGATTTGTTGTTGCTTTAGGGGTTGGATTGAAAATTCTTGTAGGAAGTTGTGCCTTATGTAATTGTAGTCTATAAAAGAGATGAAGGTAGTGGTCCTAGCTCCTCTATTGTACATTGTAACATTATTCACCTAAATAAAGTCTGGTAGCTGATCGTAGAGTGAATTGAAGATGGTTGGAGCAGACTTAGTTCCTTGGTGTAGTAGGAAACCAAGATGGTTCATCCACATAGAAGGTAAGTTGAGTTTTTTAAGGCTTGGGTATATTTTGTGGCCATGTCTATGTGTAGCATGGATAGTGCAGAAGAAAAATCGACAGAGTCAAGGATAGAAGCCATAACGACAAGGTTTGGACAATTGTTCCAAGAGTACACCAAGGTTTCCTAGCATTCCAAAGCACGAGATAAAGCCTTGGAACAAAGGTTGCAATCTATGATAGAGTTTCAACTTAAGTTTGGATAGTTTAGGATGAAGGATGCTCAAGATGACAATGACATCACAACATGGAAGCAACTAGAGTTGCCTAAGTCCAAAGGTAATACTATTGATTGTTTCCATTGTTACCAAAACCATTTTACCATTGTTTGTCCTTTGAATATGAAGTAATTCCATTTTGTTATAGTATTTCTCACATAAATATATATGTGCTTACACATATGTCTCACCCCACACCCCAAGTATAAGAGCACCTCACTTCTCTTAGTATATTAAAAGTTAATTGTTTCTAAGCATAATAATTAGTGTGATGCAATGACCTTCCAAAATAGAGCTAATAAAATCTTCTTAATAATTTGTTTAAAGAGTAACCATGCAAGATGCACACTTCCCGGTGAAGGGTTTGAAATATTTCTAATCCAACACTCCTAATTGAAAGATATATGGCATACAAAATTTACCACATAGGAATTCTATGAATATTTGTCTAGATTAGAAAGAAAGCATTTGTCTCATACAATTAAGATATTTAGTGGTACATGTGTATTAACATGGAAGTTATTACACAATGCCTCGTTAATTACTAAAACTAGAATAAATGGGAATAATCAAAGTCCCTTACTTTGTCTAATTTATGTTGTCGTTGAGGATGAATTTGTAGATTTTAACCTTGTACAATATTTTATTGTAAACAGATTTTCAATAAAAGAACAAAAAATATACAATGGAAAATACACACATTAAACAAAGATTTTCCCCCTGGAAACCCAAACCTGGAAAACCAACGTATTCTATATTCATTCATAGTAATGCATTGTTTACAATACAATATACATATAGGAGCCAACGACATCCAAAATCCTAACCCAATGACTTGGATTAGTCAACAACTCTAATTCCTTAACCGGAAATAGAAAACCATCAGCAAAAACCATGTGCCGAAAAACCTCCGGACACGAAAATCGAGGTGACACAAAAAACGAGGCAAAAATGCGACATGTTTCCCGAGGAATTTTTTTTTTCTCGGGGGTGTTTCCCCTAAACCCCGCGTAGGGGGGATATCGCCCCCCCTCAAACCCCCCTATGCGCTCGATGCAACATAGTAGACACTAAAACTAGTCATGCAAAGAATATAACACATACCCAACATTATCCCACTTGTTGTTTTCTTTGCATATAAGGGGTTACAGGGTTACATAGTCAACAATCCAGGGAAACAATGCCCATGGATCATCTACACCAAGCGAACTTCTCAGTGCTCACATATTTTTTTAATGAATTTGCAACATTCTTCAAAGTCTCCACCTTCATCAACAACACTTTCTTTTCTTCAACCATGTCTCTCACAAAGTGATATTGAATATCAATATGCTTTGTCTTTGAATGATAAGTCGGGTTCTTCGCTAGAAAAAATGCACTCTGATTGTTACAATCTATCCTTACAGCTTGTTTACCAACCCAATACCTGAACACAATATTTGTAACCATATTGCTTCCTTACTTGCATGAGTGGTTGCCATGTATTCAACTTATGTAGTTTAAAATGCCACTACAACCTATCCTTTGCTCATTCAACGGATTGCTCCTCCAAACAGGTTAAACACATACCTGCTTGTAAATCTCCTATGATCCAAATCTTCAACCCAGTCTACATCCACAAAGCCATGTATGTCCAACACTCTGTCCAATCTTGGTCTCCCTTGGTAGCACAATCTATAGTTAGTAGTGCCACACAAATACCTAAAAACCCTTTTTACTGTTGTCCAATGCTCCTTCCCTAGTTTTGACATATACCTGCTCAAAACTCCCACTACATGTGCAATGTCCAGTCTAGTACAGACCATTGCATACCTCAAACTGCTAACTGCACTCGCATATGGAACATGAGACATGTCCTCATCCTCTCCCTGTGTCTTGGGACAATGATCCGCATATAACTTTACACCAACAGAAATAGGGACCTTGACTGGTTTACTTTCCTACATATTAAACCTTTGCAATATTGTCTTGACATATTTTCTCTAATTTAACCAGAGTTTCCTCTTTTTTCGATCTCTTTTAATTTCCATGCCCAAAATGAAATTTGAAGCACCAAGATCCTTCATGTCAAATTTAGAGGACAACTGAGTTTTCACATCCTGGATAATCTCCTTGTTGTTTCCTATCAACAACATGTCATCCACATATAAGACCAAATAAATCAAATGATCAACAATTAATTTAAAATACACACGATGATCCTCTTTGCTTCTTGTGAAGCCAAGTCCCAGCATATAAGTATCAAATTTTTTATACCACATCCTTGGTGATTGTTTTAACCCATACATGGACTTTTTCAGCTTGCATATCAGCTCCTTCTTTCCCTTCACAACAAAGCCTTATGGATGCTTCATATAGATTTCTTCTTCCAGATCCCCATGTAGGAATGTTGTCTTCACATCCATTTGTTCTACTTCAAAATCAAATGCAACAACAACAGATAATAAAAATATTATAGAAGTTAACTTGGTAATAGGAGAAAAAATCTCACCAAAATCAATTCCCTCAACCTGGGAATAACCCTTTGCTACTAACTGAGCTTTGTATTTATCCACTTTGCCTTCTGCATTTAACTTCTTTTTAAATACCCATTTTCTTCCAATGGGATTTCTTCCAGTCGACAAATCCACTAGATCCCAAGCCTCATTCTTATCCAAGGTTGCGATTTCTTCATCCATGGCCTTTTTCCAAAGCTTTCCATCCTCTGAATCCACTGCCTCCCTGAAAGTTCTAGGATCATCATCAATAATAGACAAAGAAAAATTTGAACGGAAATTAGATGGAGTATACCTTTTTGATAGTCTTCTTTCTCGAACAGATCTCCTCAATACTGGAGTATGAGGATTGTCTTCTTCAGATTCTTGTTTTTTTGTAGAGTCTGATTCATCATCCTTTAAATTAAACTCTATTTTCTCTAGCTCTTCCTTACTTGGTAGGAATTCTTGTTTAACAACATCTGTCATTTCTCTAAATACCACATCTTGGCTATACACAACCTTCTTAGTTTTTGGGTTCCAAAGCTTATAACTTTGAGACCATCTTTATATCCAATAAAGATACACTTTTCAACCTTCTTATCTAGCTTACTCATGTTTTTCTTTGGAACATGAACATAGGCCTCACAACCAAATACCTTGAGATGTGTGAGAGAAGGTTTCTTATCATTCCATACCTCTTATGGAGTCTTGTCATCCATCGTTGATGAGGGTGATCTATTGACCATGTAACATGCAGTATCCACTGTCTCTGCCCATAATTCTTTCCCTAACCCGACACCACTGAGCATGCACCTTGCTTTTTCCATCAAAGTCTTGTTCATCCTTTCTGCAACTCTGCTAAGGTGTATATGGAGTAGTCTTCTTCCTTGATATACCTCACTTCTTACATAATTCTTCAAATTCATGCCTACATAACTCTCCACCATTATCTATCCTCAACACCTTAATTCTTTTCTCTGTTTGATTCTCAACAAGAGCCTTAAACTCTTTAAACCTATCAAAGACTTCAGATTTCTTCCTGAGGAAATATATCCAAGTATTCCTCGAGAAGTCATCTATAAATGAGACATAGTACACATATTTTCCCAATGATGGAACCAACATAGGTCCAAACACATCACTGTGAACTAGTTGTAAAATTCCTTCTTCCCTCGTTGCACCAGAGGGGAATCTTAACCGATTCTTCTTCCCATATACACAATGTTCATAGAAATCAAAATCCAGAGAGAAATTAGACATACCTTCAACCATACCTTCAAATATTGTTTTTACCCTTGCATCATCCATTTTTCTTACATAAATCAAATTTCTGGCCAATCTTGGTATATGTAGAACACCAGGTAGTGTTCTAATCCTTCCATCTATGAGCCTCAACTTGACTTTTCCTTGACCTATGATTATGGTTGTCGAGTCATCACCTAAGAAAAAATTACCTCCATCATAACTTTCATATTCACAGAACCACTCCCTGTGGGGAGTCATATGAAATGATGCACCTGAGTCAACCAACCATGCCTCATGATCTGCATGTGTTCTTGAAGAAGCCAAGTACACATGCCCTCCTTGTTCCTTGGAGGTATTTTCTTCTGTAGAAGGAGATTTTTCAGATCCCTTCTTTTTCCCAACTTTGGATCTACATTGCTTCTTGTAGTGCCCTTCTTTTCCACATCTCCAACATACCTTTACAAACTTTTCAGGAGACTTAGATCTTCCCTTAGACTTAGATCTCCCACTTGAGGACTTAGATCTATTTCTTTCCTGGGACAGTCCTCTTGCAAATAATGCATCTGTGCTATGTCCTTCCATGTTCTTCTATCTCATATCCTCTGACAACAAGGATGAGACCACTTCATCAAACTCCAAGGCAGTTGTATTACTACCTATGGCCACAACCAAACTATCCCACGAGTTTGGTAAGAGCACAGTAAACTGATACACTTATCTTCATCTGAAATTTTAATCTCAACATATACTATCTGACTTACCACAGTATTGAAGGCGTTCAAATGATCTAGCACCGAGTCTCCATCTCTCATATTCAGGTTATACAACTTCTTTCTCAGGAATAATTTATTTACTAGGGACTTAGACTGATACAACTTCCCCAACTTATCCCATAAATCTTTGGTTGTAGCTTACTCTGACACATTCAGTAATACTGAATCTAAGATACACAGTCGAATTGTGCTCTTCGCCTTCTGATCCAAATTTTTCCAGTCATCTATTGAAGTTCCTGTAGGTGCAGTACCTGGATCCACCGTGATCCACTGATCTCTGTCCATCAATAGATCTTCCATATTGAGCTTCCACAACTCAAAACTTTTCCCATTAAACTTCTCGATCTCCATTTTCGAACTGCTCGCCATTTCCTTTCACTTGAAAAATCAATACCACAGATCTCCCACTGTAATAAGGCTTATCACAGTCCCGAGACAAACGCTTGACCACAAAGGCGCCCCCCTAAATCAAACAAAGCTTTGATACCAGATGTAGATTTTAACCTTGTACAATATTTTACACTAAACAGATTTTCAATAAAAGAATAGAAAAGATACAATGGAAAATACACACATTACACAGAGATTTTTCCCTTGGAAACCCAAACCGGGAAAACCAACATATTCTATATTCATTCATAATGATACATTGTTTACAATACAATATACATATAGGAGCCAACAACATCCAAAATCCTAACACAATGACCTAGATTAGTCAACAACCCTAATTTGTTAACCAGACATAGAAAACCATCGGAAAAAACCATGTGCCAAAAAATCGTCCACCAATGGACACAAAATTCGAGGTGACACAAAAAACGAGGCAAAAATGTGACACGTTTCACGTGGAAAAAAAATTCGCGGGGGATATCGCCCCCCTGCACGCCCGACTCAACATAGCAGACACTAAAACTAGTCATGCAAAGAATATAACACATACCCAACCGAATTTAGGGGCATATTGCATATAAACTCTTTCACTAAGCCATAATTAATAGCCAATGTCCCTCACTTTGTTCGATTCATGTTGTAGTTGAGAATGAGGATGAATTTAAAGGCATATTACATGTAGACCCTTCCATTGAGCCATATATATATATATATATATATATATATATATATATATATATATATATATATGTCTCTAACTCGAAGTATTGAACCTCAATCACACAGTGAAAAAGACAAAATTAGTTGCCTAACTTGATCAAGGCAAGATGTGGAGTTGCTAAAGTGGAAAATAGTCACTATCACTACAAAAATTGATAAAATTTGAAATGAGAGAAAAAACGAAATTAAGATAGTAGAAATAAAAGAGAAACGTATTCATTAAATGTTCATCAATCATAAAAATAGAGCTTTGATAACCTACATATCTAAGAGTAGATTACACTTCTAAATTATGGTTTTTAAGGAAGAACCTCTTCAACATTTTATTTTTTAAGAATTCAAATATTATACCTGAATCCTTAGTATTTTAGGCAGTGAATATTCAATTAAAAACATACAATTTACTATTCAACTTGTAAATTTTGACAAAAAATAACCTATACACACACACACACACACACACACAATAGTTCAATGGAACGGTCTACATGTAATATGTCTTTAAATTCATTCCCATTCTCAACTACAACATGAATAGAACAAAGTGAGGGACATTGACTATTAATTATGGCTCAATGAAAGGGTCTATATGTAATATGCCCCTAAATTCATCCTCAACTACAACATAAATTAGACAAATTAAGGGACTTTGATTATTCCCATTTATTCTACTTTTAGTAATTTACCCCCTAAACTACTTAATATCTTAGGAGGTGAATATTCAATTAAAAACATACAATTTACTACTAAAATTGTAAATTTTGAAGAAAATAACTAATATAAACATATTTTATGAAAACAGAAAAAAACACATTTTTAAAGAAAAATTGTCAAATCACATATATATTTTCTTAGAAAAAAAACAGAAAATTATCTCTATATCGAATAGCTCTCACATATCTCCATATGAATCATTGGTGCTCTCTTTCTTTTATCTCTATATGAATCCTTGGTGCTCTCTTTTTTATAGATAACTTACAATATTTAATAAATGAAGATGTATATCAATATTAAATAAAATTTGTAATTTTATTTTTCAAATAGATAAAAATTGTTTTCCTTTCTATAAAATTATATTCAAATTTATATACATCTTGTGATACCCTTTATATTTGAGATGTGAAAAAAGACCTTTAAAACTCTAGTTTTCTCTGCATCAATCCCCCTCATATTCACCAAACATAACATGTTAAAGGAAATACAATTATGACTTCTCTTATATAAATCAATCTCAATGTAATATTATAATTTACCAAAACTATTGCACGGAATTATACTATTATAATTAAGGAGATATATGAAGTTAAGTTATTACATTTCTTTCCAAAGAAATGGTTAAGGAATGAAAAACAGTTTGTGGATAATTAAAGGAAAGGAATTTATTAAACGAGATGGAAAGGAATGGTTAAGGAATGAAAAAACAGTTTTTGGATAATTAAAGGGAAGGAATTTATTAAATGAGATGGAAAGGAATTTCAAGTAAAAGTATAATATCTATAATAAGTAGAAATTGTTTTATAATTAGTACCAAATTTATTAAGAGATTATTAAAAAAATCACTAAATTTTTAAATATTTAAAATATTTGAAGTTAAGTTGTGTTTATGCTTATTTTATCTATATATATTTTTTATATTAGATATTGGATATAATTTTTTTTTCATTTCAATTTATTAGTATTATCCATATTAAATATAGAGACATATATTTCTTACCCTAAATTGTATAAAAATATTTTAGTTCTTTTAATGTAATAATTAGAATAAATGGTGTGATACAATGACTTTTCAAGGTTGAGATAATGGAATCTTATTAATGTAAATTTTTAAAGAGGGACCATGAATACTTAAGCAAGAAATTTGACAAGCACCCACCCTTCCTCAATGAAGGGTTTAAAGCATTTCTAATCCAAGACTCCCGGTGGAAGGATATAGGGCATACACAATTTACACCACAAGGAATTCTAACAAAATTTGTATGAGCATTCAATTCAGACAACATCTAGTGGGTATATGTGTTATTTGAAAAGAATGTATTAACATGGAGGTTATTACATAAAGCCATTGTAACAATTGAAGTATAATAAAATGGAATAATAAAGATCTCTCACTATGTTCGATTTGTGTAGTAGGTGAGGATGGGGTGAACTTGCACATAGACCATTCACGTCATGATTAATGTATTCTGGGACATAAAAATATATATTATTGGCACCCATGTAATCCTAAGGCTTGAGATTCAAATTATTAAAGCTCAGTTGCACGAAGAATAAGACATTAATGTGGTCAATAATGGAAAATTTGGAGTTTATTGTCTTATGTTCTTTATTAGGGAAAGACATGGAGTTTCTAAAGTAGAAAATAAAGTCAAAATCATTGAAAAAGTTGATAAAATTTAAAATAATAGCACAAATGAAACCCAAAATGGTAGAACCAAAAGAAATTATATTCATCAAACATAGATTAATAAAAAGAGCCATGAGAGTTGAGTTGATTCAATGAAAATCAAGCATTGTTACAACCTCCATTAGGGTTGATTCCTCAAGTATGGGTAGCACACTCCCCCAAGGGGAAATTTTTAGTGGTTGAGTCATCATGACCATTAAGTCAGGTTAGGTTGTTGCTTGATAGTATAAATAATGACACCCACCTCTTGATAGGTGGTGGATGCTCATCAGTGAAAGTTTATAGGAAGCATCATATAAAAAAGAAAAATATTGAGGGCACCTACACAACCAAGAGTGGATTGCACCTACAAATTCAAGTTTTTTAAAGACCATCTGCAAAAATGTTAATGATGATTTGATTGATGTATCAATAGAATATTTATGAGAAAGAAGGGGGACCTAATATGATTTGATTGATGTATGGTTTTTTAATTTGATGTTTGGAATGCAATATAAGGGTACATTTAAAAAATAATGAAGAGAAAGCATGCAATTAGAATTGGTGTATAGTGACCTCTATCTCCATGAAAGTTCCACATTTGTTAGCACAAGTACTTATGACATTTATTTATAACTTTTCAAGAACATTTTGGGTGTACTTTCTCAAGTACAAGTCAAATGTTCTTGAAACATTTGACATGAACATATAATCTTTAATGACATATATAATTATTACAAAGCTATTGATATTTGCAAGAAAGTTACTGCCTCATATATTCTACAATACATCAATTGTGAACATGAAAATATAGCCAATGTGAATATGACAAGAGGCATGCTTAAGGGAAAAAATATCTCCAACAACTTCTAGGTTGAAGTCATCTATACTTATTAGAAGTCGTTGGAGACATGAAATGAATCAAACTTGAATATGAATGAAATAAAAGACAACCATAGGGAAATCATCTCAAAATGCACATGTGGCATAAGCATAATCTAAAAAATATATCCATCTTTGTAGGGTACAATTAAGAGTTCAAAACATACAAACTCTTCCAATTTATAAAATAAAGACATATTAAGAAATGAGAGTCCATAATGTGTATTGATCCCGCTAGTATAAATCCCAAGCTCATGCATATTTGTCTTTTCTATAAGCACTGCCTCACATTCAGGTAAGGCCTTGAAATAGGTAGAATTGTGCGCCACTTTTCATTTCTTAAGAAGCTACTTTGTCCCCCCTTCAATTATGCACAGAAATCATTTTTCCAATTGCTAATTGGAAAAAACAAACTACTTGGACAATTTTTCACATGAGAGAGGGTGGGGGGATTCTTAGCCCCACCTCCATTAATGAAAATTTTCAAAATTGTACAAAATTTCACAATTGTTTTCTAAATTTTCACAAAATTAAATGCAAGTGGTGGTTGGTGAGCAAATCCATCTTCCATAGTTATGAGGGAATGGGGGTTGAGTACAAACATCACGAGGAGTGTAAGAGACCCCATCCTCATAGGAATTTGAACCTCCTCTATTCCCATGCAGTCTCTTCCATGCTAATTCAAATTGGCCCAAACACAATCACCATTCTTATGCCTACTCACTCATTCTTACGATTCAAGGAATTATTATTCAAACCCATTCTTACTATCGCTCTCAATATTTTAACCATTCTCTCATGTCAGCACACCTCTTAATTTATGGAGCTACATTATGAAGTCAAGGACTAAGATTGGAACCTGTAGAAGACCAAATAGAGTTGTGAAAGAGAACATAGTGGAATTTAGAAGAGAGATGAAAGGTTACATATGATCATAGAGGCTAAGTTATCTAGGAAACCATCCAAGTCCCCATAGTTTACTATTCATTGAGTGCTCAAGGGACAAGGTATCAATTTTCTAGGTTATTCTCGAAGGTCGACATCAAATTAGACTATTTTTGCACAGACTAAAGAGAACTGAAGGGAAGAAGATTCTTGAGGCACTATGAATAGAGAAGGGAAGTATCTTCCTTGTGTTGTGTGGGAAAATGGAAGAGAGTGCCAAGGCTATGCTAGTTGGATGGTTTCCTGGAGTATTCAGTGGTAAACAATTTGGCTAAGATTGAGAGAAATTAGGTTGGGTGAGTGATTTGAGAGTTGACCCTGACCAATTTATTTTGGCCTCATGGCCTCATAATTTAGGTTGGAGGTGGAATTTGTAGTGGATCCCTAGGGTTGGGTGAAATATTTCTCACAATCAACCAATTTCTTAGACCATTCTATTTAAAAGATAAGCTTTCCATCTCTGCTTGAATTCATGTTTATGAAGTTAATCTTGTATTTTCTTATATATGAATTTAGAAATGGAATTCATGGTTATAGGAAGTTTTTCATGCTTGGTTTATTTCCTTACTTAGTTTCTCGCTTAAGTGAGTTTGAATAGCCTTAGAATATTGGCTTCCAACTTATGTTGAGTACTTTAAATTCAAGCCATTGAGGACTTGAGTAGTTTGAAATACTTGTATATGTTGGCATGGTCGTAGGGAAAACACCAACATGGAGCATTATTTTTTGAATAGGCCTTCAAATATTCTAAGTTCAAATTCTATTTGAAGCTTGCAAGCCTGTGTATTTGATTTTGGACTCTTTGTTGATTCTAAAGTCGGGTATAAATTTGAAATAGGGGCCGAAAGTATTTTGCATTAGGATTAGGGTCTAGGAGGAAGGTTGGTTTCCTTCCTTTCCTTGTTGTTTTCGAAGTCACATAGAACTTCAAAAGGGCTTGATGGCCTTATATCTTGTTTTTCATTGCTTCAAACTGTATCTTTTGTAGTGGGTCGATGGCCCTTTTTCCTTTCTTTTTAGTTAGTACTTCAAATAAGGTTAAAGGCCTTTCCTTCGAAGTTGATGTAAATCTTTGAATTAGCCTAAAGGATTTTCTTTGAAGATCGAGGGTTATGTTTCAAAGTGGCTCGATGAAGTCTGGGCTAATTTTTCAAAGAGGTCAATGGATGTCATCGTTCAAGGTTGGCCCACTTCTTTGAAAGAGGCTTGTAGGTGTATCTTTGAATTATTGGGTGTATCTTTGAAATAGGCCCAATGGATCATCTTTGGAGAATCCTCAATGTCATTTTCCCTTCAAATCAAGCACAACATTGAAATGTGGTCAATGGAAAATTTCAAAGAACACCTAATGGCCTTTCCCTTTGAATGGGGCATGACTTTGAAATGTTGTCGATGGCCAATTTTGAAGAAGGTCCAATGGTATTTCTCCTTTGAATCGGGCACAACCTTGAAATGTGGACAATGGCCAATTTCAAAGAAGGCTCGATGGCCTTTCCCTTCAAATTGGGGACAACATTGAAATGTGGTTGATGGCCAATTTTAAATAAATCCTAAGGATTTACCTTCGAAAATTGGGCATGACTTTGAAATTTGGTTGATGGCCAATTTCAAAGAAATTGTAATGGCTTTACCTTCAAAATTTTGGCATGACACTTGAAAGCAGTTGATGGTAAATCCTTTGAAATTTTGGCATGATAACACAATCAAGTATCTTGAAGACCCAGCCTGAGCAATAATGCAATAATGCATAATCTTAGGACAGGCGGAAGGGCAACAATGACAACAACCATCCCATTACACCATGTACAAGTCCCCAATACAATGTACAGAAACATAACATTCAAGGTCAGTAATATCCAACCTACTATGTAGTATTGAATGTTGTGGAAGATGAATTATAGATCGTCGGATCTTGGCTATCTCTATTGATAACAATATCCAGCCTACTACGTAAATGCAACATTACACCTATAAACTATTAATAACATGCTTGGAAGTGGGGTTTCTACCAGCTTCCAAACATCAGTGCCAAACATCAGTGTCAAAGACGGTCATCAATCACTATGTAAACATTGGTTGCAGATGGACAATAGGTATTATGTGAGAACAATATCTAGTTACAAATACAATGTACATAAACGTAGAATCCACGTCCATTGTACCCATAAATGGGCGAACAATAACAACATTCTTGAGAGTGGGGTTTCCAACTTTCGTTGAAACATCATAAACCGACAGAGAAGTTGGCCTTTAGGATTGAGTATAATCATGAAATTCCAACATTGGGAGAAATGGGTGGGGTTTTGGAAGGCATCAGCGCAACCAGAGAGAAGAAACGATGAAATTCATCAATTATTCACATGTCTAAAAGGAGCAAATCAAACCATTTTTTTTTTATATGTGATGAGAGAGCTTGGGGATTAAGAAAAGGAGAATACATGATTAACAATGATACCAAATGTTGTTGACGTAGCTATATCTCTCTCCCAAATTCATTATCTAGCAACAAACCTAGAATGAATATGCTCTCTCAAAAGTAAAACTTTTTTGTTTTGCAATGACCCACAACAAGATTCTAACTAATCTATGAAAAAGAGGTAGTAGGAACAATCAAGATGTGTACTATGAAAATCAATAGATAGTATAAATGAGAGCAAAAACGAAATTAAGATAGTAGAAATAAAAGAGAAAGGTATTCATTAAATATTCATTAATCATAAAAAGAGGGCTTTGATAACCTACATATCTAAGAGTAGATTACACTTGTAAATTATGGTTTTTAAAGAAGAACCTCTTCAACATTTTATTTTTTAAGAATTCAAATATTATACATGAATACTTAGTATTTTAGGCAATGAATATTCAATTAAAAACATACAATTTACTATTAAACTTGTAAATTTTGACGAAAATAACACACACACACACACACACACACACACACACACATATATATATATATATATATAATGGTTCAATGGAAGGGTCTACATGTAATATGTCTTTAAATTCATTCTCATTCTCAACTACAACATGAATAGAACAAAGTGAGGGACATTGACTAGTAATTATGGCTCAGTGAAAGAGTCTATATGCAATATACCCCTAAATTCATCCTCAACTACAACATAAATTAGACAAAGTAAGGGACTTTGATTATTCTCATTTATTCTACTTTTAGTAATTTACCCCTAAACTACTTAATATTTTAGGAGGTGAATATTAAATTAAGAACATACAATTTACTATTAAACTTACAAATTTTAAAGAAAATAACCAATATAAACATATTTTATGCCAAAAAAAAAAAAAAAAATACAATTTTTTTTTAAAAAAGTGTCAAATCACATATATATTTTCTTAAAAAAAATATATCCATATCAATAGCTCTCACATATCTCTATATCAATCTTTGGTATTATCTTTCTTATATCTCTATATAAATCCTTGGTGCTCTCTTTCTTATAAAATATTTGATAAATGAAAATGTATATTAATATTAAATAAAATTTATCATTTTATTTTTCAAATATATAAAGATTTTTTCCCTTTCTATAGAATTATATTTCTATAGAATTATATTCAAATTTATGTACATCATGTAATACGCTTTATATTTGAGATGTGAAAAAGAAGCTTTAAAACCCCCCCTCATATTCACCAAACATGTAAAGGAAATACAATTATGTCTATATAAATTAATCTCCATGTAATATTATAATTTACCAAAACCAAGGTATAATTCCGTGAAATGGTTGCACGACAACCATTGCAGCCATTACACATGTCAAAGAGATATATGAAGTTAAGTTATTACATTTATCTCGAAAGAAATGGTTGAAGAATGAAAAAACAATTTTTGGATAATTAAAGGGAAGGAATTTATTAAACAAGATGGAAAGGAATTTCAAGTAAAATTACAAATTTTTTTAGTTAGTACTAAATTTATTAAGAGATTATTAAAAAAAATTACAAGTACTAAATTTATTAAAAGATTATAAAAAAAATCACTAAGTTTTTTAAGTATTTAAAATATTTGAAATTAAG
>ML784899.1:421563-480014 GCA_009831015.1 Picea engelmannii | reverse complement strand
ATATATATATATATATATATATATATATTTTGGATATAATTTTTTTTCTATTTCAATTTATTAGTATTATTCGTATTAAATATATAGAGATATATATTTCTCACCTTAAATTGTATACAATTATTTTAGTTCTTTTAATGTAATAATTAGAATAAATGATGCGACACAATGACTTTTCAAAGTTGAGATAATGTAATCTTATTAATGTAAATTTTTAAAGAGGGACCATGAATATTTAAGTAAGAAATTTGACAAGCACCCTTTCTCAATGAAGGGTTTAAAGCATTTCTAATCCAAAACTCCCCGTAGAAAGATATAGAGCATACACAATTTACCACAAGGAATTCTAACAAAATTTGTATGAGCATTCAATCAATTCAGACAACATCTAGTGGGTATATGTGTTATTTGAAAAGAATGTATTAACATGGAGGTTATTACATAAAGCCATTGTAAAAATTGAAGTATAATAAAATGGAATAATAAAGATCCCTCACTCTGTTTGTTTTGTGTAGTAGGTGAGGATGGGGGTGAATTTGCAAATAGACCATTCACGTCATGATTAATGTATTATGGGACATACAAATATATATTCTTGGGACCCATGTAATCCTAAGGCTTGAGACTCAAAGTATTGAAACTTAGTTGCACAAAGAATAAGACATTAATGCGATCAATAATGGAAAATTTGGAGTTTATTGTACTATGTTCTTCATTAAGGAAAGACATGGAGTTTCTAAAGTAGAAAATAAAGTCAAAATCATTGAAAAAGTTGATAAAATTTAAAATAATAGACCAAATGAACCCCAAAATGATAGAACCAAAATAAATTATATTAATCAAACATATATTAATAAAAAGAGCCATGAGAGTTGAGTTGATTCAATGAAAATCAAGCACTGTTACAACCCCCATTAGGGTTGATTCCTCAAGTATGGGTAGCACACTCCCCCAAGGGGAAATTTTAAGTGGTTGAGTCATCATGACCATTAAGTCGGGTTAGGTGGTTGCTTGATAGTATAAACAATGACACCCACCTCTTGATAGGTGGTGGATGCTCATCAGTGAAAGTTTATAGGAAGCATCATATAAAAAAGAAAAAGATTGAGGGCACCTACACAACCAAGAGTGTATTGCACCTACAAATTCAGGTTTTTTGAAGACCATCTACAAAAATGTTAATGAGTAATATGATTTGATTGATGTATCAATAGAATATTTATGAGAAAGAAGGGGGACCCTAATATGATTTGATTGATGTATGGTTTTTTAATTTGATGTTTGGCATGCAATATTAGGGTACATTTAAAAAATAATGGAGCGAAAACATGCAATTAGAATTGGTGTATAGTGACCTCTATCTCCATGAAAATTCCACATTTGTTAGCACAAGTACTTATGACATTTATTGATAACTTTTCAAGAAAATTTTGGGTGTACTTTCTCAAGTACAAGTCAAATGTTCTTGATACATTTGCCATGGTAAAGAGTAAAAGTGGGAAGATGATTAAGGTTCCCATACCAACAATGTGACAAACATACAATCTTTAATGGCATATACAATTCTTACAAAGCTATTGATATTTGCAATAAATTTACTGCCTCATATATTCTACAATACATCAATTGTGAACATGAAAATATAGCCTATGTGAATATGACAAGAGGCATGCTTTAGGGAAAAAGTATCTCTAACAACTTCTAGGTTGAAGTCATATATACTTATTAGAAGTCGTTGGAGACATGAAATGAATCACACTTGAATATGCACGAAATAAAAGACAACCATAGGGAAATCATCTCAAAATGTACATGTGCCATAAACATAATCTAAAAAATATATCCATCTTTGTAAGGTACAATTAAGAGTTGAAAACATACAAACTCTTCCAATTTATAAATGAAAGACATAGTAAGAAATGAGAGTCCATAATGTGTAGTGATCCCGCTAGTATGAATCCCAAGCTCATGCATATTTGTCTTTTCTACAAGCACTACCTCACATTTAGGTAAGGCCTTGAAATAGGTAGAATTGTGCACCACTTTTCATTTCTTAAGAAGCTAATTTGTCCCCCCTTCAATTATGCACAAAAATAATTTTTCCAATTGTTAATTGGAAAATCCAAACTACTTGGGAAATTTTTCAGATGGAGAGAGGGTGGGGGGATTCTTAGCCCCACCTCCATTAATGAAAATTTTCAAAATTGTACAAAATTTCACAATGTTTTTCCTAAATTTTCACAAAATTAAATGCAAGTGGTAGTTGGTGAGGAAATCCATATTCCATAGTTATGAGGGCATGGGGGTTGAGTAAAAACATCACGAGGAGTGTAAGAGACTCCATTCTCATAGGAATTTGAACCTCCTCTATTCCCATGCAGTCTCTTCCATGCTAATTCAAATTGGCCCAAACACTATCACCATTCTTATGCCAACTCACTCATTCTTACGATCCAAGGAATTCTTATTCAAACCCATTCTTACTATCTCTCTCAATATTTTAAACATTCTCTCATGTCAACACACCTCTTAAGTTATGGAGCTACATTATGAAGTCAACGACTAAGATTCGAACCTATAGAGGACCAAATAGAGTTGTGAAAGAGAAGATACTGGACTTTAGAAGAGAGATGAAAGGTTATAGACGATCATAGAGGCTAAGTTATTTAGGAAACCATCCCTTTCCCCATAGTTTACTATTCATTGAGTGCTCAAGAGACAAGGTATAAATTTTCTAGGTTATTCTTGAAGGTCGACATCAAATTAGACCCTTTTTGCACACGGTAAAGAGAACTGGAGGGAAGAATATTCATGAGGCACTATGAATAGAGAAGGGAAGTATCTTCCTTATGTTCTATGGGGCAGTGGAAGAGAGTGCCAAGGCTATGCTAGTTGGATGGTTTCCTGGAGTATTCAATGGTAAACAATTTGGCTAAGCTTGAGAGAAATTAGGTTGGGTGAGTGCTTGAGAGTCCTTGACCAGTTTCTTTTGGCCTCATGGCCTCATAATTTAGCTTGGAGGTGGAATTTGCAGTGGATTCCTAGGGTTGGGTGAAATATTTCTCACAATCAACCTATTTCTTGGACCATTCTATTTAAAAGATAAGTGTTCCATCTCTTCGTGAATTCATGTTTATGTAGTTAAGCTTGTGTTTTCTTATATATGAATTTAGAAATGGAATTCATGGTTATAGGAAGTTTTGCATGCTTGGTTTTTTGCCTTTCTTAGTTTCTCACTTAAGTGAGTTTGAATAGCCTTAGAGTATTGGCTTCCAACTTATGCTGAGTACTTCAAATTCAAGGCATTGAGGACTTGAGTAGTTTGAAATACTTGTATATGTTGGAATATGATTAAGGTTCCCATAACAAAAATGCGATGAACATATAATATTTAATGACATATAAAATTATTACAAAGATATTGATATTTGCAAGAAAGTTATTGCCTCATATATTCTACAATACATCAATTGTGAACATGAAAATATAGCCAATGTGAATATGACAAGAGGCATGCTTAAGGAAAAAAACTCCTAACAAATTCTAGGTTGAGGTCATCTATACTTATTAGAAGTCGTTGGAGACATGAAAGGAATCACACTTGAATATGCACAAAATAAAATACAACCATAGGGAAATCATTTCAAAATGCACATGTGCCATAAGCATAATCTAAAAAATATATCCATCTTTGTAAGGTAGAATTAAGAGTTCAAAACATACAAAATCTTCCAATTTATAAAAAAAAGACATAATAAGAAATGAGAGTTCATAATGTGTATTGATCCCGCTAGTATGAATCCCAAGCTCATGCATACTTGTCTTTTCTACAAGCACTGCCTCACATTCAGGTAAGGCCTTGAAATAAGTAGAATTGTGTGCCACTTTTCATTTCTTAAGAAGCTACTTTGTCCCCCCTTCAATTATGCACAAAAATCATTTTTCCAAATGTTAATTGGAAAAACCAAACTACTTGGGAAATTTTTCACATGGAGAGAGGGTGGGGGGATTCTTAGCCCCGCCTCCATTAATGAAAATTTTCAAAATTGTACAAAAATTCACAATGTTTTTCCTAAATTTTCACAAAATTAAATGAAAATGGTGGTTGGTGAGGAAATCCATTTTCCATAGTTATGAGGGCATGGGGGTTGAGTACAAACATCGCGAGGAGTGTAAGAGACTCCATCCTCATAGGAATTTGAACCTCCTCTATTCCCATGCAGTCTCTTCCATGCTAATTCAAATTGGCCCAAACACTATCACCATTCTTATGCCAACTCACTCATTCTTACGATCCAAGGAATTCTTATTCAAACCCATTCTTACTATCGCTCTCAATATTTTAAACATTCTCTCATGTCAACACACCTCTTAAGTTATGGAGCTACATTATGAAGTCAATGACTAAGATTCGAACCTATAGAAGACCCAATAGAGTTGTGAAAGAGAAGATAATGGACTTTAGAAGAGAGATGAAAGGTTACAGATGATCATAGAGGCTAAGTTATTTAGGAAACCATCCCTTTCCCCATAGTTTACTATTCATTGAGTGCTCAAGAGACAAGGTATAATTTTCCAGGTTATTCTTGAAGGATGACATCAAATTAGACTCTTTTTGCACACAGTAAAGAGAAATGGAGGGAAGAATATTCATGAGGCACAATGAAAATAGAAGGGAAGTATCTTCTTGATGTTCTATGGGGCAGTGGAGGAGAGTTCCAAGGCTATGCTAGTTGGATGGTTTCCTGGAGTATTCAATGGTAAACAATTTGGCTAAGCTTGAGAGAAATTAGGTTGGGTGAGTGACTTGAGAGTCCTTGACCAATTTCTTTTGGCCTCATGGCCTCATAATTTGGCTTGGAGGTGGCATTTGCAGTGGATGCCTAGGGTTGGGTGAAATATTGCTCACAATCAACCAATTTCTTGGACCATTCTATTTAAAAGATAAGTGTTCCATCTCTTCTTGAATTCATGTTTATGTAGTTAAGATTGTGTTTTCTTATATATGAATTTAGAAATGGAATTCATGGTTATAGGAAGTTTTGCATGCTTGGTTTTTTGCCTTGCTTAGTTTCTCACTTAAGTGAGTTTGAATAGCCTTATAGTATTGTCTTCCAACTTATGCTGAGTACTTCAAATTCAACACATTGAGGACTTGAGTAGTTTGAAATACTTGTATAAGTTGGAATATGATTAAGGTTCCCATACCAACAATGTGATGAACATATAATATTTAATTACATATACAATAATTACAAAGCTATTGATATTTGCAAGAAAGTTATTGTCTCTTATATTCTACAATACATCAATTGTGAACATGAAAATATAGCCAATGTGAATATGACAAGAGGCATGCTTAAGGAAAAAATCTCTCTAACAACTTCTAGGTTGAAGTCATCTATACTTATTAGAAGCCGCTGGAGACATGAAAGGAATCACACTTGAATATGCACAAAATAAAATACAACCATAGGGAAATCATCTCAAAATGCACATGTGTCATAAGCATAATCTAAAAAATATATCCATCTTTGCAAGGTACAATTAAGAGTTCAAAACATACAACTCTTCCAATTTATAAAACAAAGACATGATAAGAAATGAGAGTCCATAATGTGTATTGATCCTGCTAGTATGAATCCCAAGCTCATGCATGTTTGTCTTTTCTACAAGCACTGCCTCACATTCAGGTAAGGCCTTTAAATAGGTAGAATTGTGTGCCACTTTTCATTTCTTAAGAAGCTACTTTGTCCCCCCTTCAATTATGCACAAAAATTATTTTTCCAATTGTTAATTGGAAAAACCAAACTACTTGGGCAATTTTTCACATGGAGATAGGGTGGGGGAATTCTTAGCCCCGCCTCCATTAATGAAAATTTTCAAAATTGTACAAAATTTCACAATGTTTTTCCTAAATTTTCACAAAATTAAATGCAAGTGGTGGTTGGTGAGGAAATCCATCTTCCATAGTTATGAGGGAATGGGGGTTGAGTACAAACATCACGAGAAGTATAAGAGACTCCATCCTCATAGGAATTTGAACCTCCTCTATTCCCATGCAGTCTCTTCCATGCTAATTCAAATTGGCCCAAACACTATCACCATTCTTATGCCAACTCACTCATTCTTACGATCCAAGGAATTCTTATTCAAACCCATTCTTACTATCGCTCTTAATATTTTAAACATTCTCTCATGTCAACACACTTCTTAAGTTATGGAGCTACATTATGAAGGCAGGGACTAAGATTCGAACTTATAGAAGACCAAATAGAGTTACAAAAGAGAATATAGTGGACTTTAGAAGAGAGATGAAAGGTTACATATGATCATAGAGGCTAAGTTATTTAGGAAACCATCCCTTTCCCCATAGTTTACTATTCATTGAGTTCTCAAGGGACAAGGTATAAATTTGCTAGGTTATTCTTGAAGTTCGACATCAAATTAGACTCTTTTTGCACACACTAAAGAGAACTGGAGGGAAGAAGATTCATGAGGCACTATGAATAGAGAAGGGAAGTATCTTCCTTGTGTTCTATGGGGAAGTGGAAGAGAGTGCCAAGGCTATGCTAGTTGGATAGTTTCCTGGAGTATTTAGTGGTAATCAATTTGGCTAAGCTTGAGAGAAATTAGGTTGGGTGAGTGACTTGAGAGTCCTTGACCAGTTTCTTTTGGCATAATGGCTTCATAATTTGGATTGGAGGTGGCATTTGCAGTAGATGCCTAGGATTGGGTGAAAAATTTCTCACAATCAACCAATTTCTTGGACCATTCTGTCAAAATGATAAGCTTTCCATCTCTGCTTGAATTCATGTTTATGCAGTTAAGCTTGTCTTTTCTTATATATGAATTTAGAAATGGAATTCATGGTTATAGGAAGTTTCACATGCTTGGTTTGTTGCCTTGCTTAGTTTCTCGCTTAAGTGAGTTTGAATAGCCTTAAAGTATTGGTTTCTAGCTTATGTTGAGTACTTCAAATTCGATCCATTGAGGACCTGAGTAGTTTGAAATACTTGTATATGTTGGCATGGTTGTAGGGAAAAAACCAACATGGAGCATGATCCTTTGAATAGGCCTTCAAATCTTCTAAGTTCAAATTCAAAAGGCCTTGATAGCCTTATATCTTGTTTGTCATTACTTCAAATTGTATCTTTCATAGTGGGTCGATGGCCCTTTTTCCTTTCTTTTCAGTTAGTACTTCGAAGAAGGTTAAAGGCATTTCCTTCGAAGTTGAGGCAAATCTTTGAATTAGCCTAAAGGATTTTCTTTGAAGATCGAGGGTTATGTTGCAAAGTGGCTCAATGAAGTCTGGGATAATTTTTCAAAGATGTCAATGGTTGTCATCTTTCAAGGTTGGCCCACTTCTTTGAAAGAGGCTTGGAGATGTAGCTTTCAATTATTGGGTGTATCTTTGAAATATGCCTAATGGATCATCTTTGGAGAAGCCTCAATGTCATTTTCCCTTCAAATCAAGCACAACATTGAAATGTGGTCAATGGACAATTTTGAAGAACACCTAATGGCCTTTCCCTTTGAATGGGGCACGACTTTGAAATGTGGTCGATGGCCAATTTTGAAGATGTCCCAATGGTCTTTCTCCTTGGAATTGGGCACAACCTTGAAATGTGGACAATGACCAATTTCAAAGAAGGTTCGATGGCCTTTCCCTACAATTTGGGGACAACTTTGAAATGTGGTTGATGACCCATTTTAAATAAATCCTAAGGCTTTACCTTCGAAAATTGGGCATGACTTTGAAATTTGGTTGATGGCCAATTTCAAAGAAATTGTAATGGCTTTACCTTCGAAATTTTGGCATGACACTTGAAAGAAGTTGATGGTAAATCCTTTGAATGGGCTCTATGGTTGATGATCCAAATGGGCTCAATGGGCCAATATTTGAATAGGGTTGGTGGAGCGATGTGTGCACAAGCACACATGTTGGAGAAGGATCCAATGCAAGCAAAAAAGGTGGTTTTGTGTGGTCTTCAATCTACACAGTGAGTTTGAATTTGGAGAGGAATGATTCAAGGTATCTAGAAGAGGTTGGATTAGATAAAATGAAAAAAAAAACACCCCATGCACAAATAGTTGTGAGCAAATGTTGTTATCCTCCAACCCCACTTTGTGATAATGAGCTATATATGATCTATTCATGCGTTGTTGACCTGGTCTTGTTCCCTGAAAAAATCTATGGTTTACGTTTGGTTACCAAAAAAAATAACATGATGAATAAAAAAACTCCAACATAGAATTGTGCTCAAGAAAATGTTGATCTATGTTTACAGTAACTAATGATATTTCTTCAAATTAATTTTGATTTATTATCCTATATTATGTTTTATTTATACTATAACATAATTAAAGGAAAACTTGCAATTTCCATTTCCATTTATTAAATTAATTAATTCTGAATAAATTAATAGATTTCATTTAATTAATTATATATAGTTTTATGGATTTTTCTTATAACTTTTTAAAAAAACTATAAAACATAATACCTTTTAACATTAATATTAATAATATTTTTATCATAATCAATTTAACATTAATATTAATAATATTTATATCATAATCAATTCATTAATATAAAGTTGGATGTAAGTACTAAATAAATAATAATAATAATGAAGATTTTTATAATGAAATGTCTTTTCTCTACAAAGTTAAATGTAAATACTAAATAAATAAAAATAATAATGAAGATTTTTATAATAAAATGTCTTTTTTCTACATTTATAAAATATATTACAAAGAATAAATTTTACTAAATAAAACTAAAACAAAAATTATATGGAAAAATTTAAAAATAAAATAAAGTTATTAATTTATTTTGTTATTGTAATGACTTCATAACATATGTTCTAAGTGGAAAACAAAAATTATATGGAAAATTTTAAAAATAAAATAAAATTATTAATTTATTTTATATGGAAAAATTTAAAAATAAAATAAAGTTATTAATTTATTTTGTTATTGTAGATATGTTCTAAGTGGATTTTATGTACGTTGTAAGGAAATTCAATAAATACCATGCAATATTCAATTCTTCAATGTAAAAGTATTACCAACAATGATGTATTTTGAATGTTTAACCTCCCAGGCAACTATATTACATTTACATAAATTGGTTATTGAAAAACCAGAAAATAACAATGGAAAAGTAAAGTAAATAGGAAAATAACATAAATTTCTGGAATTTACATGATATCTACGATTACATGATTACATTATTTAATTTGAGTTCGTAGATAGGCGGATACCCATTTTTTACATAATGTCGGACAGACTCCTTCCACCCGCGAACCTTCACTTTGTTCTTAGTACCGTCATACGATTTCAATGAACCTGAACGGCTCCTTGCTATGCAAGAAACCTGAACGCTTCCTTGCTATGCAATCAACCAATGTGCACATCTTCATATACTCCTCCCTACTCTTACAATCAGGGTACTCGACAGCTATTTCACCATCAGGGTACTCGACACGCACTACGCATTTAGTTCTATCTTCATGAAACTGACACCCGAGAACAATGGGGTCACAATCAAAGGTCATCCGTGTTTGTCCTTCTTCCACGCTTAACCAAGGCACTACAGCTGCACTTTTGCGCCTCCAGCTATGAGTGCGCAAATATCAMCCCTCACAACTCTGAATTCTATATCATTGCACGGCTGCAAATTTTCCACCCACACACCCAATGAATACACCTGCCTCCTCATTGAGTRACACAGTTTGTCACATAAAAGATGCATTGACCAGCAGAAAACCCGATTGATGTTCCTATAAAGCCACGCCCTCARCTTTGTGTTGAACTCCAATATTGCCGATACAAGACTCAACAAAGTAGGAATCAACCAAAAGACTTTCTTGGTCTGGAGGAACAATCCTGCCAAATTTAAAAGCTTTAGTGTTTTCTCTTCGGACAATGACAAGTTGACGGGGAGAAGAAATTGTTTGTCTGACCACATGATAGCGTGGTCTTCAAGTATGATACAATCGAGTGCTTCTGATAACGGCATGACACCACCTGAAACAACTGATTTCCAGAAACTTTTATAGCCTTTCAAACACACAAAATCATCAACTAGTTTTTCCATCAACAACAAATTATGCCAAATTGCATCAGTAATGTAGTAGGAAAGGATTGCATCAGACATTTCCTCCTTGACTAACAACTTGTTTCCGTCACTTCTTTCTAGTCGGAAATGATTGCCCAAGTAGGACAGTTCCATACTCTCAGGTATCTCACCACCTACTATGTCTGGCAAGGCTTACAACCCTTCATGTGACCCTGGAACCTTGGTCAGTACAACGCAACGAACTTTCTTGAAGACCCGGCCTGGGCGATGCTGCAATAATGCATAATCTGAGGACAGGCGGAAAGGGCAGCAGCGACAACAACCAAGCCATTACGCCTTGTACAAGCCCCCCCACAGGGGTGAGCTTCACAAATTGCCATAATCCAAGAATGACTTGGAAGGCCAGCAGGAAGTTACTCAAAATTTTCTGGACTTCTTCCATTATCAAAATTCCTCTACAAACGATGAACAACAACTTACTGAGTCAGTGTACTCATCTGTCTCCTCATCCTCTGCTTCTTATCCTTCATCCTTTTTCTTTACTTCGAAGGAAAACATTTTCTTTTTTCCGCCCTCTTCTCTTTCGATTATTCCTTTTCTTCTTTGTACTGTTACGCATTTTTTTTTCCAAGCATAATCTTCTTTTATTCAAATATTCATCCCTCACCGGTCACGCACAGTATCACAAGGGTGTCCTTAGACCGGTATAATCTTCCAAGTATAATCTTCTTCTTTTTCTCTTTGTGATTTGAGTTCAATTCAACAACTTAGATATTTGTGATTGAGTTCAAAAATTTATACCCTACACGTCAATCTTCTTCATTTACTTTGACGGCAAAACAAAAAAAAAGCAGTGGGCACCACTCAGGAAACTTGTTCTTCATGCTAATCCTGTCCGCACCAGGAACGGATTTCTTCCATTATCAATTTCCAGTCTGTTGTCGTCGTCATATTTCTACATTTTCTTTCCTTTTTTCCGGCGTCTTCAGTCTCTATTATTCCTTTTTCTACTTTGTGCAGTCATGTTCCTTACTTCTTCCAATCTTCTTTCTTCTTTGAGCAATTTTGCAGTCCTTGCTTCTTCCAGCAATCATGCATTTTCTTTTTTCGGCGACATCTTCTTTATTCCCATCATCTTTCATTGCTTACCCACAATGTTTTTTATTCCCATCATGTTTCACATGTAACCCCATTGTTATAAGGCCCTCCATGTCCCAAAAATATCGAGCAAAGAGAATATGAGGAGGGCATTTTCTTTTTAATTCAATTTACAGCTTAGATAATCTTAAAGAATATTACAACTTACAACTTAGATATGATTGACATAAATGTGTATACCTTATCCTTTTCTTTCACATAGAGACCAAACAATCACATGGAATATCTCATACTTCATGTTACCCTATGTAATAAAATACATTTCAAATAATACTATAATTTTATTATAAAATAATAATAACAATAATAAATAATAAAAATTTCAATATTTAAATATTCTAAATATATTATAGGCAAGAGTGTGAGATATAGGTATCACTTAATAAGGGTTGCATGGCAGCACATTGAAACTTAATATAATTTTTGACAATACATTAAATAAAGGACAACAGCATTATTGTTTATGAAAAAAAAATGATAAGAATAAAGAAAAAACAATTGAAAACATTTAGTATTGTTGATGAAAAACATTTAGTTTAAGAGTTTTTAGTTCATAGTTGACCATGTATTACTTAAGCTTTGACTTAAAAATAATTTTCCATTCTCCAATGTGTACATAACAAAAACAAAATTATGATTTTTTTACAATATTTAAATTACTTTTATACGGAATGCTATTGGCTCACACATTTGGAGTCTTATTGTCTAGATAATGTTATTTTTCATTCTTAAAATTTATAACCTAAAGTTCCTAGTGAACATAATGTAAGTTTACATTGTTATATAGTATATAACCTAAGTTTGTTTGGATTGTAAATTTATTTCACATCTATGTCAATGTCAGTGTTTTAAAACTACTGACAAAACACTCATTCGAAAATGTCGAGCCACTACTTATGTCAGTGCTTTAAATTTACTACTGACAAAATGCTCCTTCAAAAATGTTGAGCCACTACTTGTTGCTTGCGTGCCACCGCCTCAATACTGCCTCTTGCTTGCCACCAACTACCTGTCCATGAATCAGAGGTCACAACCATGAAAGAGACAACCTTCAATTATGACAAAACCCATTGTAGATGCAGAAGAATCAATAGTGTGCAAGGTACATTAAATCTAACCTTATCTTACATGCATTAAATTCATTTATCATCTATTAAATGAAATCATAGTAGTTCATTAAATACATTCGAATAGCCATCTTTCCATGTGTCGCCTTTAGCTTTGCAAACAACTACTTTGGCAACATTTTGCACTGTCTGGATTGTGTATGCGGTGAGGCTTGGCATCATTCTCCACCGCCATTCTCTAGCATCTAAGTTTTCCACTGCTATACTAATTATACACTTGCTATATTTTTTCTGTGTGTTGCCCACCTTTGCACATGGGTTCCTCCAATCTTCCATATGCTCATTTATTATTCTAAATATATGTGTGTTGTACTGATAATACACTTGTTATATTTTCTCTATGTGTTTCCCACCTTTGCACACGGGTTCCTCCAATCTACCATCTTCTCATTTCTTATCTGAATCTGTGTGTTGTGTTGATAATACACTTTCTATATTTTCTCTATGTGTTGTGTTGATAATACACTTTCTATATTTTCTTTGTGTGTTGCCCACCTTTGCACAAAGGTTCCTCCAATCTTCCATCTTCTCACTGCTTATTATGAATCTGTGTATTGTTTGAAAGTTGCAGACCATGAACGCACTTCAATCCTCGAGGTACAGACTGCACATGCATGCAATTCATTAGTGGGATGCCATTTATCATATAGATATTTATGAATTGCAAGTGAAAATTTATCAGTAGGATGTAATTTATCATATAGATAATTGTGAATTGCAAGTGCAAAGTTTCAAGTAGGATGTCATTTATCATATAGATATTTACGAATTGCAAGTGCTATACTTTGTTTCTACCCATAACAAGAATGATTGAACAATAATAAGTGTGTTGAATGTTGGAATCAACAACATTTCATATACCAAAAAATAATTTAATGCAGTTCGTATACCAAAAAAGAATATAATCACTGGTTGAGCGAGATATTATGTCTGGAAGCATTAGCCCTTTTTATGATAGGTTCTGATAACTCTTATTGAAGCATTAGCCCTTTTTATGATAGGTTCTAATATCTCTTATTGAAGGATATGTCTGGGGTTCGACGAAGGTGTTTCATCGGTCCTATCATTCTATCAATCACATTCATATATTTTGTAATGTGAAATAACACTTACAATAAGCATGCATGTAATCTAGAGAACACACTTGTGGCTTATGATCTGGAGTAGGTGGATTCCAAAAACAGTTGAAACAATTTGAATATAGAGTTGGATCCGTTCTCAATTCCTCGTTGCTCAAGTCATAGGTAACAGGTCAAAGGTATAACCCAAAAATCTGGATCACCTGTGGCTTCAGAGTTTATTCTTTATGGTGAAGTCCAACTATCTAGAAAAAACATCTGGGAAAGCATAATCTACGCCCAACCCAACAAACAAATGGACAGGGTTGTATCTAAAAAAGGAAGTAGGGAAGAAGCCAGATAAAGCTAAAGGAGGGGGGATGGCATGCCCAAGAAAGAAACAAATGCCCATAAAGCACCACAAATTTCTAAATATTTATATTATATCTCACACCAATTTAATTTGATGTGACAAGTCATGCAATTAACACATGAAGACAACATAATCATAATACATAAAACAAAATCTAAGTCAATACACATGACAGATTATCTTCGATTTCTTCTCCAACCCATTTAAATATGGTATCTCCATGCCCTCCATTTTGTAACAGGTATAATTTGTATGTATGTTACAAGTAGCAGATAATTAAATGATGCATACTCTATATTTATATAATGCAGGGTTTAGGCCCACAACTAAGGCATGCTGCAGAGCTAGAGGTAATTACAAGTAGCAGATAGTTGTAGAGCCATGAAAAAGGGCTTCAAGAATTCTCACAACACTTCTCCACAAATCTCCCGGAGCACCCAACTGGAGAACCTCCGAAGAGCTCAAATATACGGTGCATGACCTCCCAACATCCAACAACTAGGATATTCTCCGGGACTCTGGCCTTCGAGAGTCCTTGATGCACAACACCACCAATCCTTCGGAGCGTTGAACTTCGAAGTGACGCAATCAACCTCCATGTGTCCTCTCAAACGAACGAACAAGATGAACTGCAGCCTTCAGGCCTTCACGAACTTTCCAACCATGCACTCTGCCTCCTTTGAACTCCGATCCAACAAAGCGGTAGATCCTTCATCCATGTGTCCCCCTCGAATGGACGACCAAGATTAACTACGACGTTCAGGCCTCCGAGAGTTCTCACAAATCTACACTTTGATTTCCTCTAGAGTGCCAAGTCTCTAGACTTCTAGATCTGGTGCCATGTGTCCTCTGTGTTCAATGACTGAGATTTTCTCTAGATCTCGGCCCTTTGGGAGTTCTTGACTCAACTCAATGGTGCTTATGCTTATTTAAGATATGCATATTTATAAGTTGCAACTGTAAAATCTACAATTTTTGGAACTTAATATCCAGGCCAACAACAATATAACATAAGATGAAAAAAATCCATGAAAGTCTATCTATAGTAGACGTAATATTTCTCTGGTCAATTTAAACTAACACATTTTCTGCAAAAGTTATTTCTCTCGTTAATTAAATTACCATTTTTTCTGCAGGAGTTCAGATCTGCACAAGTTTTGTTTCTAGATTCTTGCAACTTTCGCATATTTCCTTCCACCTCTGCAAAGTCTCCAACATCCTGCCAAACAAAATGTAAATGGCTTTGTTCTCAATTTAAGATGTCTTGAGATTGGATAAACACGGATTTATAGATGCTAGAGTAAAATTTAAGTTTAAATGAAGGCATTGTTTGAAGAAATAAGAAAGTAAATGAGGAAAACTTTCCATTCTTTATGATAGTTTGGTAGTACTAAATAGTGCTCCTTTTTCCTACCTCTAAAGTCCATCTCTTTGAAGAAAGAGAATCTAGATGAATAATAGTGAAGATCCACTACAATGAGAAACTTGGTATAAGATATTAACAATGAGAAATTGAGTTAATAAAGAGAAATTATTTAAGTTAGGCAGGAGAATTTGTACCATCAAGCTGTAATACAAACAAAGTATTGGAATCAGGAGCTTGTTATTTTCATTGATGTCAAAAGTATGACAGTATGCATAGTTTATGTCAAATAAGTATATGCAAAGATTATGTCAAACAATTAGCAAAGAATGAAAATGTCAAACAATATACAGAGATTCAAGCACATTGCAAAAATGCTACCGGGATCGAAATCCCCACATGAAAACTCCAAAAGATTTAAGGAAGAATCATGTTCGTTGAGATAGTTTTCAGGAGTAATCACAACCATGAGATCAGTTAGATACACTGACCAAAGACAAATCGAAGTATAGCGTAAGTTTCAGGACATTGGAGACAAGGCACGAAGTGCTTGATTAAAGGACAACCACATTTCCAGGACAATTAAATGCCACAAATATTGCGTGGCAATTTCAATTTGAGCAGCCTATGCACAATGAATTCAGATATAATTTCTATTTGACATGATCTTTGTAGGAAGAATTCCTTTTTAACCCGATTCCTATAACTAACTGTTAGAATAATTGTAGCGCCACACTATGACCTTGTAGTTTTGAAATTAACCATGGACACTGCAATGTCGAAAATAAGACCCTTTTTCAGTGTAATTTTTATACGGGTTGTTGTACTTGGCTTTTGCAGTGACTAAAATCTAAAAACAACCAAAATCACCTAAGATAATAGTGATGCAATTATAGAGCCAAAATCTAAGCTTCATAGTCCTAGGAAAACTGTAAAGGTATAAAAAATGCAGTTCTCAAACTTTGTTTACATCAACTTCCTGGGCGTCCATCGATTTAATTGTTGATTTCTTGTTGAATTGTTGATTTCAGTTTACATAAATATGTATGCCAAAGTCCCCTGACATAAAAATTTCTAGCTTCCCTGAGAATCTATATGCTTCTCACAACATTGGGTGTGCATTCAACATGATATAAAAAATTTTCCAACAAGCCAATATCATCAATAATTCTGTAAATGATAACATGCATATCATTTCCTTGAGAGTTAAGGAGTGAGAAGTCCAAACAGTTTAAACCTCTATTCACAATATACATTTAGTGCCATATATAATTTCTTTAAATTGTTGTGTATGCATGTGGATGGCAGAGTCGAGGGTGATGATGTACCTAGCCGCGTTTCTTATACTGGGAATAATAAAGACTTAAAGCTCCAACCTTTCTTTATGAAATTAAACCTGATGCTTTGTATGATTACTTTGATCTCTCACAACCCCATGTCTTAGATATCTCTAGCTCTCTACATCGCATGTCTTAGATATCTCTACATTGGAGGAAACTCATAAATAAAACTATCCAACTCCCAAGAAATTCACAGGTTGCAATGTTTAATTTTAATGTTATTTGTGATTTTGGAACCGAGCGAGATGTTGGCTGTGTCAAAATGGAAAACCTTTGAAATTGATGGATGCCATCATCTTTGCAATGAAAGTGTCTAGAACGAGCTGCGTATGTGCTCAGGGATGGCCGGGTAAAATGAAAGTGTCGTTGCTATGTACAAGTGTGAGAAATGTGCTAAGGGATGGTCGGGTAAAATGCAAGTGTCACTGCTATGTACAAGTGTGAGCATTGCTCTCTACAAGTGCCAAGTGTCAAGTGTCACGTCTGCGCAACTTTCCACTAAGTATTGAGTTAGTGTCTTTGTATGTGGGGAACACACATCATATCAATCATCCCATGGTTATATGAAGAATTCCTTTCGCTTATATCTTATCCCTCACAAGATATTGGAATATTGAATTTTCAAAACTTTGGTAAAAGTAATATGTGTATACCACCACTTTGAGATTTCGAATGCTGGCATCGAAACTGTGACGGTCCTTGATGAATGCCGAGATCTACAGTTCACCATGAACTTTGTAATTTTGTGCTTTGATGACTTTTCCTTCTCCAACACTGCTATACTCTTTGAGTGTCTAACCTCTAGACCACTCGGGGATCCAACAACTCACACTTCTCCACTCATCCATGATGTAGATCTATTTCGAGCCTCTGGGCTTCGAAGGTTCTCACAACCCCAAACTTCCAATCCCCTGGAGCTTCGAATTGGCGAGCCTTCGAAGGAAAAAGATCAACGGTCCACAATCCTCGGCCAACCGATGGTCGATATCTTCTTTGGGACTCCAGCCTTTGAGAGTGCTCCTTGCTCCAATACTCCAAACCCGTGAAGTTTTGAACACCAAATTTGTAGATTGGATGATTGTCTTCACATCACAGATCCATGGCTTATGCTTCCTCCGGGATCTGGGGCTTCAAATCCTTCCACTACACAACACCCCAAATCTTCCGTAGTGCCAAGTCTCTGGACTCTAAGATCTCCTAACAGGTGTTATCAACAACGAACGACCCAGATCCACTCTAGGATTTAGGACTTCCAGCGTCTTCCCGTTGCAACTCTGCACAACCTTCAAATGACAGATTTAATGGAGGAAAGATCTGCCCTCCACATGTCCCTTTGTTGATCAACAACCAAGACTAACTCTGGACTTTAGGAGTTCTTGACCCACACCAAGGTTTACCTCTATTCCTCTGGAGTTCTTGGTCTTCAGATTACGTGATCTAGCACCACATGTCCCCCCGTCTATGGACGACTAGGGTTAGCTACACACTTCAGGACTCTGGGTATCTTCTCACATAATTTTATTTGCTTATTTGTTGGCCCTGTTTTCCATAGAACTAGTCCCCATGACCAGGTGGTTAATACAGAGGCGCTAAATCTGTTTCCTCAACTATCCAAAGGAACTCTGTTTTCTCTCCATGCAACCGAGAGATGTGACCATGACTCTATTCCTTTCAGGTGATATCCTTTTACCTCCGATGATTAGTTTCTATAACTACATCCTACTCTTTTAGGCGCTAATCAACGGTGTAGATAGAACCAGCATGGATCCGACGGTTGTAATGGATTGCGGAACCTCGAACAACTCAAACTTTAACCTTCCTTTCAATCTCCACAATGGAAATGCTCGTTGGTAACAGAACCGACGTGAGCCGTTAATTCACCAATCGTCGAAGATTGATGGTCCAATGCTATTTTAGAACTTGAAGCTGCACATATGTTAACTTATCCTCTGATCTCCGCAATGGTTCCCGTCCGTCGATCTGTCTTCAGCGTGATCTGATGGTCACGACTTAATCAGTCTTTGACCCAATGGTCCTCCTTCCTCTACCTCCAGATATGATAGTTGTTGTTCATTGGTTATCAGTCTACTCCTTTCTCATGATCTGAAATTCTGTAGCGCTCTCAACTTGGACGATGTACGGTCGATGTTCATCCCTTCTCTTCCTTACATGATTTTGATCTAACAACTGTCCTTCATTGATGACAAAATCACATGGTTACTGTAACTCACTCTTTGATTGCGAAACCCTATTCCATAGGATCATCGATCCTTCTCGTGATCTATGATCATTGGAGTAGTCTTTTCTGATCTCCTTTAGAACATGACTTCCACTAGGCCTCCTCTCCAAGTTCTCCTTCTCAGCCCTGCACATGAACCCTTCACCATTAATTTCATAGTATTATCTATATGCACAGAGACATACACTTCATAATTGACTAGGGTCCTAACATCCTCAATGAAAGTTCCTCAAACAAAGGGTTTCTCAATCTTAATCTACACGTTCATATGGGATAACACTCGACATAGAGTGTTCAACTTTTCATTAACACAATAATGTACAATTTTATAGATTACATGAGGCCTAAAATCCTTCTCAGATCTACATCACTTGCAATAGGTTTTTTTCCTCTCTTGGCCTATTTTACATTCATTGGTCACTCCCTCGTTGTTTGGCCTAATATTCTATGTTTTTCCATCTCCCTCTATGCCTCTAAGGCTTACAATAATATACAAAAGAATTCTGAATTGTTTCTAGTTTAGATCCAACAAATCCTCAACAGATTCCTAAGGATCCTCTTTGATCCACTTTTCACTTAGCTAAATCCCTATTCTAGGATCTCCTAATCCCTATGATCTTCATGATATATTCACAAGCTCAATATCACTCATGTTCTCACATATTCAAGAACATTTACAATTATATCCTCACACACATATTTCTGATTCAAACCACTCAAAACATAGGAAATTACAAATAAATCAAGACTTTGGGAACCAACTCCTTTGAAAACACAAGACCTCCTAGTCTAGGTAATTGTACAATAATTTGAAAGAAGGATGCTCATGCATCAGACTCCCAAGGTTGAAAATATTCATGATCTCTCGATCATGTGTTTCAGATGTTGATGAAAACCCTCCAGGGTCCCAAACTTTGTATTGAAGCCTTCCACTTGATCCATCTTCTTCTCTATTCTACTGCTGCTTTGTTGTTACTTGCACTTCTCCCGGCTTCCACATTTTATGCTGCAATGCCCCACTGGCTTTTCTTTCACAATCTACCCTTGTTACTTGCTTGTTGCTTCTTGTCATCCTTAGCAATAATATTTTCTCATTTCAATATCGGTAGTTGGTGTTATTTGTACACTCTAAATGGACTGTCATTGTTGTCATGTAAATGTATTGACATCATGTACGCTATGCAAACAATGACAATCCAATATCTATGTAGGTTCTGTATTCTGAACTTACATTGGAAAGTTTGGACTTTTTACGTATTTCAATCTTTATATTGAACAAGATGTTGGTTTATAATATTGTTTTTTTCCATTAGCTCTTCTATATACTCAAACACTAACTATTCTTTTGCTTCTTTGTCATATGCTACAACACCTACAGAGTACTGAAGTTGGGGAAAACAAAGTTGAAGAATACACAACAAACTGGGTGTGCACTCACGAACTTATACTTATCTTTTCTGCTATGTGCATACTATCTGTACATAACAAAGAAAAATCTTGAAAATCACAATTTAAAAGATGGAAGAAGTAATAGATGTTGAGTGATATCAAATTAATGCAACCTCCATTGTACATGACAACATCAACCAAGTACTGCGTAACAATGACCTTTTTAGATTAGATTCATTTTCATATACTACAAGAGATTGCCTCTTTGATGCATTTCAAGTCCTATTTCACTTCCGATATTCCTCGACTAAGCTACGCAACGAAATGATAGGTCATTTCTTGGAAAGTTTAGACAGTGGAAACCTTGAGGAATTAGAGTCATATCAATACAAATTGGCATATTATTTTCTTTATCAGTTGCATGGGATTTGTGATGTCAGTACGTATCTTTCAAAGATGCGATTATCTGCATCTGCAACCCTGCCTCCACATGAGAGAGGACTTTGGGGAGAATTTTTTTGTATATGGTGGCTATCTAAGTGGATAAATATATCAATTGGAATTTGGTCATTAACAAGAAAGACAAGATATATACTATTCAACAAAACTTCATCTAGAGATCCATATTGCATCTTGTTCCATGATGCCAATCCTCTCAATGGTCATTACGAACCGCTGCTCTATAAAAAATTATCTATATGCAGTCTTGGAGGATCTAATATTTACTTGTCCCTCATTTGAGAAGACCTTCAATCAGATTGCAACTGAATTATGCATAACATGCACTCTCATGGATTAGACATAGAAACAACTATTACATCGAATTGTGGAGATAATTTGTTCAATGCAATTTGCCATTTGGTCGCAACGGAGTTTGATGTCCACTCGTTGCGCCTTTACATTGTGCAATCCTTCTGCAATGCGATTATAAATGGCAGTCAACATGCACTTTCCTGCTTGCATCAACACCTTCCAACTGATCTCATTCAAAGTATGCCAACACTTGGAAGTTGGAAACAATATCTTATAAACATGGCAATGCCATATGAAAAAGGAAATATAGAAGGTGGGGCAGTTTGTTTACAATGGACATCTATCGTATTCAGATTAAATATCCAGGTTTGTAAACCCTTGTAGATGGTTTTTTCCATTTACACTCTATTGAGTCAAACTACAATAAAACAATTGACATCATATCATTCAAAATAGATATGCCACACATCCACTATCAACCTTTGATAAGAAATAATTTCAGTCCAAGATTCAATGTTAATGCGAACCAAACTGCATCGAGTCTACATAAGCATTGCATGTTATCTAGTCATGATGAAAATCATTCCATATCTCATCAAGTCATAGAGAGATTAAGAAAAAAACGCAGACATGAATACATTAGTGCACCTCCTTCTAAACATCTAAAATGTACGATTGATCATCATGAGATGATAGAGATCCCAAGACAAAAATGTAAACTCACATATTACAACCTGAAAATGGTTGTGCATGCACAACACAAACACATTGACAAACTTCATACTGAACACAAACATCAAATGGTTGGTGAAAAACACCATCATGATTTGAATCATCAACATGTTGAGGAAGCTGTGCTATTAACACATGTCGGTCCCATCTTTGACCTAGCCTGTCGACAAGTGAGACCAGTTTCAAGTGACAACCATAAACTAACTTACCACATGTTGAAAAATGATGCAGGAGAATCGCAAGTAGCAAGCAAGTGCGAAGACGGAAGACAGCTGGAAAGCACCAGAGCACATTTTTTGAAATGTTTTGAAACATTAATGTAATGGTTAAGAGGAAGTACATGTAGAGATTGTAAACAGATCTTGAGCGGTTGCTCTCATCTGTAGTAGGTGAAGGCATTTATGCATAATTAATGTACGTAGGTAGGTTTGAATGCAAATTAGACAGTTTAGAGCATAGGAGGGAAAACCAACTTTAGACACCCTCATCTTGTATCATTTGTAACATTATCAAGAAGGAATAGAGCATAGAGGAGAGAAGAAGCAGAGAGTTGTGTAGAAGAACCCATGTACATAAGTTCTGAAATTAATATATATGAAGCTTTGATTCAGACTCATGGTGTTCTAATACTTTCTGTGTATACATGCAGAATGTTATGCTTATGGTTGTTTTACTCTTTCTATTGTACATTTTCTTTTATGCTATGTATGTATGATTTCATGTTAAGTATTTGAAGTCCGAGAGAGTAAGGAAATGAGTTTCAATTGTTTCTCTTCTTGAGTAAAAGTTCCTACAAGGAGTGCAGTGGAGCATCCGCAAGGTCTGCGTTGACGGGTTCAGAGTTCATCTCTGAAAGCTCAAGAGGGATACCATTGTTATCATTTTCCGTAGAAGTGCAAGTTAGGCACAGAAGCCGTGCAAGGCGTGCGCAGGATGGTTGGAAGTTCAGAGCTTATCAACCCAGGAAAGGATTGAAAGACTGTTGTGGCAAGGAGTTGCACAGAGTCAAAAGAACTCAAGTACTTAGACGTATTTGAGGATGTGCCACAAGGAGTGCGTGTAGAAATTTCATAGGAGGTTCAAGTCGACGAAAGAAAGCTCAAGAGAGTTAGCGTCTTCAAGGTATTTGAAGAGCAGAAGGGAACTTTAGCCATCGTGCAGGATATAGGTTCCATAAGAAAGTCGCAGGGTCAATTTAGAACCAGAGATCTTTGAAGAAGAAATTTGGATGGTCGGAATTCTCTGAGGAGAATCCCCGAAATAGCGAGGACCGTAGGATCCAGGGAAATTGCAGGGGAGTTAAGAGTTGGATAGATCCGCCCTTAAAAAGGCAGAGTCAATGTGGACTGTCGATTTCAATATGTTCAGGTCGTCAACCATTTTGACATTTCAGGGTTCGAAATTCCTAAGTGTAAGCCAAAATCCTTGGCTGATCAAATCCCCGAAACGTGAAAAGGAGGTTTTCGTGTGGGAAAGCCAGTTTTTCGAAACTTCAGAGTTCGGAGTTTCGGAAGTCTCAAAGGAGAGAGATCAAGACACAATAGAGGAGAAAACCTGAAAAAAGAAGAAGGTGACACGTGGAAGGGTAGGAGACTTCCTATCAAGGATCGTGAAAGTAGAGAGGAAGAAATACCATTTCGGTGTTTCAGAAGTTCAGAGACTGGAAGGTGGAGAGAACACAGAGTTCGAGCTTTGGCATATCAAACTCCCGGTACGTGAAATTGCGCTGACCATTGGATCAAGGGAGAGTTCACAGCCGTTGATCTCCTTAAAAGGAGGATTTCGGGATTTCGGTAATTCAGGTTTCGGGACTTTGGGAGTCGAGGAGTAGAGTTGCTCGTCATCGCAACTCTCGAAATCGCGAAAGGAGAAAAGCCGAAATTGACATCAGGAAAAGGCCAAGTGTCAAAAATCCAGGTTTTAGAGGTCGAACAGGTAAGGCGCTCGACTGCGGGATTTGCGAAATCGCGAAGTCCGATATCCTGAAATAAAAGAGGAAATTTCCTCAAGGTTTGTTGTGGGTTGATTTCTTGAAAGGGAAATAGAAGAGCCAGTCAATCTCTCGGGCTGAAAGGAGAAGATCATGTGTGGATCCCGACCTGTAGGTATGGGGAGGGGTCTGTGTAAAAAAAACACATACATGAAAGAAACATGTGAAACTACATATCCTAAAGTGGTCATGATATTGATCGAGGGGGAAAAATCACATATCGTAGATTGAAGCAAACACTACTCAATTATAACATTGAAAACTAACAAACAACTTCTACACATTCCCATCTAGTAAAAAGAGATGCAAAGCAAATCTATATGAAGTGAATTAAAGACACCCCTAGCATTGCATGTGCAATTTGTGAGGAATTTAATTTTGCAAAGAACATTAAAATGTTTCAACCTTGAATTGAAAAAATAATACGTCATCTTGACACTAAATGACATAACATTCTCCACTAGAAAAATATGTTTCCCATGCAATAAGTCACTTCAAAATGGAAAACTACGACAATTTGCAACGCCTGACCAAATAAGTTGTAACACATCGCTACCAGATGTAAGTACACTTACAGAACTTGAGGAGAGGCTTGTGTCTCTACAAATTGCACTTACACAAATCATACCCTGGGGCTATAAATGATCCTAAATGGGCTCAACATGATTAATTATTAACGTGTCTGTCCAACTAGATGTTGTGCAAAAAGCACTGCCACAATTCATGAACGAAACAATGACAATGGCTGTAGCACTCAAAAGACGTCTACAATACAAGAATGCATACCAAACAGGTAGAGTGCCTGTGCACATTATCATGAAAGCATTGAAATAATTATGTTCCAGAACACTATACAAGGCACAAAACATCTTTATAAATGAGGACTGGAACCATGCTCTTGAACAAGGCAATGAGAACTCTACACAACCTTTTTCCAGTACTAGTGAAATTGATACAGATGATGAATCGAAGAATGAAAGGCCTACTGAAACATTGATACATGGATTCACTGAGTTGCAACACATTCATGACTTGGAAGACAATATCATCGAAATCACACCTGCTGAAGGACAACGTCCACTTGGGATTTTCAAGGGAAATTTCGCAGAGGAAATGAACTTCCCAACATTGTTCTATGGAGACCCGTGTGGCGATGACATAATAGAATGATTCAACTACCAAAAAATAGTACAATGTGAATTGATATGTTCAAGCGGTGACTTCTCCTATCACACAACAAATTTGTTTTTCAAAACAATGCGCATAATAATTGAGAAAGTTCTCTCTTGCATATGGGTGAAAATAAGAAAAGGTATGCTACGAGGAAGAAAGATATTGGCCAGAGATGTCAAGTACAAAGAAAATATGGAGAAAATCCCGAAATCTGATATTGGATACATAGATTTCAAAAACATTTGCATCTCCCCTGACTACTTGCAACAAAACAAGAAAACTATATTTGTGATGATTCGACTGTTGGGGCCTCCAACTTTTTTCATCATATTTACAAGTGCAGAGCATCTCTGGAATCCATTGGTGACTACATTGTCTACATTATAGAGGAATAGGAAAGGGAAAAAACAAATTGAAACATTGGAAAGTGATGACACTGACTACCTCATAAGAAAAGGCTTAGTGACATGTACTCGTTACTACAAACATAGAGTAAATGCTTTGAGACAATTGATATGTAATGATGAAACGTTCTTCAGAAGAATATCGTACTATTGTTTTGTTACTAATTTCCAAAATAGAGGTAGTGAACACGAACACGCACTAATATGGATAAAAGATGCACCAATATATGGAACTGACAACAACTCATAGATCGAGCAGTTTATGGACAAATACATAACATGCAACATAGATCATTTGGATCTAGAACTTGCCAAAGTTCATAGACATTACCATACAAGAAGTTGTAGAAAATGAAAAAATTCACATTGCAGATACAACTTCTCTATGTCGTTGATGAGAATGACAAGAATTATTGAACCAATTACTTTGGAGGACAACATTCTAATTGAGAAATCAAAATCTTTTTTCACATTTCTAGAACAAGGAGACTTTTATGACTTAATGACCTTCAAATAATTATTTTTGCAGCTAAAGCTAACTGAAGATGAGTACATCCAAGTTATACAATATACACTTAAGAAACCAACAATTTTCCTAAAACAAAAACCTTTGCATATTTGGAACAATGGTTTCTCCAAGGACATGCCAAATATGTGGAATCCAAATACAGATGCGCAGTATGTCCTCAACGCATATGATGCAACATCGTAGTGTACCTCGTACATGACGAAGGTTGACAAATCTATGACAAATGCATTTAGGAGAATACACATAGAACATGAAAAAAGTCGAATTGATGGTATGTAAATGATATGTACACTTGGAAATACATTTCTTAATCTTCAAAAGATGTCTTCTCAATAAGAAGTCCACATCACACTTTCCCTGCCTTTGAACTGTAGCTCGAGGAAATGTGTCTTCATAAACACATCTCCATCCAACGCACACACATTCATGCTTAAGCCACCGGTCCTCCTGAAACAAGAGCCTGATAATTCAGAGGACATGACATGTCACTCTATTATTGATTACTACCTCCAATGTCCACCTACCATTAAAAATATATGGATTGCAGAATTTGTATCACATTACAAAAAAAATGGTGCATAGATATCAAAAAGAAAAAAACCAAATGTTATACGAGTTGTCAAATACAAAAAACACATCGACTATGAAAAATTTTGCAGGGAGAAACTATTGTTGTACATTCCTTTCGATTAAAGTGAAGGCACACAAAAGAATAACTTGCCTACATGGGAAGCTGCATATACTCTTTATAAGACTACAATACAAACCAATGAGGCTAGGTTTACTTACAATGTCAACCCAACAAGGGGTGATTTAGAAAGTGCACTTGAGGAACTAGAAAACCATGTCAATATTGATGACACATCAACCAAGCATAAAAAAACTACAACTCACCATGAATCCTATGATTTGCAAACATATTTTCCTTGTCCTTGAGAGCTTGCCTCTGAAAAACATATCAATTGTGGGTTTAAAGTAACAGAACATCCTTTCTATACAAAAAACGAAGAATACTATAGAATTAGATGGCAATTGAATTGGGAGAAGAAAACAATCCTAAAGGATATTGCAATGAAGAAACTCTTAGACATACACACTCCTATGCACTTGTTCCTTACAGGAAGCATAGGAACAAGAAAGACATTCACATCGAAATGACTATTCCAAATGCCTATACAAATCTATGATTCAAACACTACGAGTGACCCTCTCAAACCAAAGGGACTGATACTTGCATATACAGGAAAAGATGCATATAATGCAGGTGGAATGACGATCCACTATGCACTGTTGATGCCTTTTAACAAGTCACATTTTATTCCACTCAACAAAGAAATGATAGATACCTTGTCAAATCTTTATGACAAACTATGACTTGTCTTCATAGATGAAGCCTCCTTGATTGGAAGTCGCTTCTTATATTCCATTGACAATCGGATGAGAAACATAAAACATGTCCAAACCAAATACTTTGGGAACATTGATATGGTATTCTATGTGGATCTTTAGTAAGAACAACCCATACAAGATTCTATGATATTTGAACAACCCATGATCAACATGAAAACAATGCCACATGACTTTTGGAAATACAACATAAAATGCTTCGAACTGTATACTACAATGCGTCAAACAAATGAAAAATTTATTGCAATTCTAAATAGAATGCGGACAAACAACCAAACACGTGATGACTTGGCATATATCAATTCAAGTTGCATGCCACCAGCACTGACAAACCCAACCTTCCCTTACCTATTCTATAAGAACAAGGATGTGAAAATGCATAACAAGTACATGTCATTGCTCATTCCTGGCGATGAAATCATCGTCAATGCAATTGGCCTGGAAGAGGACAACCTTGGTAGTGTACCATGTCATCAACATACAACCACTTTGCCTTTGCAACTTGTCCTGAAATTAGGCATGCTAGTTGAAATATATGCCTGCAACTATGACTCACAAGATGGCCTGGTCAATGGTGTGGATGGGATACTCAAAGAATATACCAACAAAGATAAAGTTGATGTCCTCTGGATTAAGTTCCATGACCCACATATTGGGCACTGATAAGCCAACAAGTTAGCATATCTATATAATTCAAACACTTTGCACGATTGGACACCTATATTGCGAATATCAAAACTGATATCAACATCAACAAAGAAAGGTCAGCTAAAGCTTCAAAATAAATTTCCTTCAACTTGCATGTGCACGTACAATTCATAAATCACAAGGCCTAACACTTGATAGTGTTGCCTTCGACCCTGCTGGAATAGGATTACATGGACTTGTATACACAACTATGTCCCATGTCAGAAACATAGAGTCCTTGTATTTGCTAAGCGCTCTTACAAAATATAACTTCAAGGTCAAACATAAAGTCAATACTGAGATGCAACGCCTTCAGACCAGTGCAAAATGGCATCTAGAATATGATTACCAATCCATACAAACAAACTCATCTGTATCAATTCTCTCACTTAACACACACAACCTAAATGCACATATGAATGATATACTCAATGACTATGACACAATGTGATCTAATGTTCTGTGCTTACAAGAAACATACATGACATTATGCATGAAAAACAAACAATTTCCAAATTTCAACTGCATATCAAGTTACATTACACATGGAGTGATGATATTAGTGAAAAAACATATAACAATTTTGGACCATATGCATTTCGAAGAACAAAATGTTGAGATGGTACTAACAAGAGTAATTTTTCACTAATATGGTCAAATGTCCCCATTTCACAATACACAGTCTTTATCTTAGACACATATTGGTCTGACCATGATACAATTTGTCTTGTACTTGAATTATGAGATATACATCAACCATATTACACAATCATATTTTCATATCTCAAAGCATATCTGGATACTTTGTTGCACAAAACCAAACAATACAAAGTCTTTATCTTAGACACATATTGGTTTGACTACGATACATTTTGTCTTGTACTTGAATTCTGAAATATACATCAACCATATTACAAATCCATATTTCCATGTCTGAAAGCATATCTGGATACCTTGTCGCACAAAAATAAATCATTCAAATGCCACCATCCAATTTCTTAATATTTTCTGGTCTGTAATAGATTTTGGACTAAAAAAACTCAACATAACCACAAACATGGATGGAAAAAAAAAGGTACATGCTTCTAACTCTATCTTTTACTCTATTCCTTTGAATCTCGTTTTCTCTATGTACATATTCCTTTTTTTTCCCTACATACCAACTGACCTTCATGTCCATTGTATTCTGTGCATTCCCACATTGAAACAAATAGAATAACTAGACAAGAGGAAGAAGCCTTAACCAAAAATGTAGAAGAAGACATACAAGGGTGCATGATTCTATCCTTATTTTCTAGTCCATTACTTTGTATCTCATTTATTGGGTGCCTATATATCTTCCTGCATACCAACTTACCTATGTGTCAATTGTATTTTCTACACTTCTACATTGAAAAAAACAGAATGAATGGACATGAAGAAGAAGTATTAACCAATAATGTAGAAGAATACATACGAAGGTGCATGTTTCTACCCTTATTTTATTTTATGTATTTTTTATTCTACTGCTTTGTAGCTCATTTATTATATGTAGATACTACATATCTTCCTACATACCAACTTACCTTCATGTGCACTATATTTTCTACACTGCTACATAGAAACAAATAAACTAATTGAACAAGAGGATGAAGTCTTATGTGCCACAACAGAGGAAGATAAACTACAGTCTTCCAAAAGGTACACCCACAATAGATAAATGCATGTGCTTAATGCACATTCATGATGATTGTGAAAAACATATAATTCACATGATTACTTAGTTATTGTCACTTTACACTCCATATATGTTCTTGTCTTGTGTTATGATGTACATCTCTCACCTCTACCATAGTGTCTCAACATTTTCTTTCCCCACAATGTGAAAGAAATATATAATAAATTGCAAATTAAGTTTCTTTTTACATATTCAATGTACACCTGTTTACATCAAAAAAAGTTGGACAAGCGACATAAGCATGAGTAGTCAATCGTCGCAAATATCAACAGAACGACGAGCCCAAAGGTAAATATTCGTAATTTATGCTCCTACTACATTTAGGAAACACATATCCTCAATTATTTATTCATCTATGCCATGGTAAATATGTTGATGTCATCTACAACACTTTCTTTTCAGTTCACAAGAAGTATCATCAAGCACAAGTGAGGCGCCTATCACAGGGCAAGCTCCCCAGGTTAAGAGGTATGGTTACAAAAATCTAGCCAGCATAATTCATCCAGCTTATGCATCTACTTGTACATCCATGCAAAAAAAAAAGTAGGGATACAAACTTCCCTTCACTTTACTTTTTCTGTTCAAAAAATGTTACCAAGACTAGAGTTACACCACCCAGTATACTATCAATAGAAGACTTGAATAGCCACCGGACTGGACAAGTGTTCATCAGAGACATAATGGTCGTCTACAACACCTATTTAGACAAGGAAAACAAAACTAGATGCATTGTGCGTGCTGACATGACAGACAACGAAGCCATGATGACAATCACACTGACTATCCCTACACAATTAGTCTAGACACATGCAAAGAAGATATTTCCTGGTAATGGGATCTCCATTACAAATTTTAATATATTGTCGAAAATAGTATATGACCGCGGTGATTGTGATTAGATTATATCGCTTCCTGGATTGACGAAATTTCCATATGAAATATACTTACAAAAAAGGCAAACATTGTCTACATGCTACATGACTTTTGCGTGCATAGAAAATTTACATTAAATGAGGACAATGTCATACTGCATATTGGCTGAACCAAAAAAAAGAAGGTGTTTTGCAACTTATGTCCAAAATTTATCTGATCTGTTTCTATCTGTTCTACCCAATCAAAATATGCATAAAGTTTTGCAACTTATGTTCAACAAGATGTTATTCACATTTTTCCTCTGCATCACAAATTCCAATATGACTCAGAAGCTAGCACCAATAATGAAATAGAGATTGCCTGCAAAGAAAACTGTTACCATAGACCTATTTCAGGATTATTCTGATGCAGGAGCATCTCTCCACATCAGCCAACCAGCCAGCCAGCCACACCGAGCGCGTGCATTCAAAGCTGAAGAGAGAGGCACAGTCCTCATTTAAATCTGAATTCAATGTAATTAAATGTTGTAGGCTGGTGAGCCATAGAGTCGTGCCTTTGTGCAGGCATTAGGTAGATCGGCCATTAATGTTTGTATGGCTGAGATCTACATCTAGATGCTGGACTAGATAGCCCATTCAATGCAATTGAATAGGGTAGGTAGATTGGAGGGAAGAGATCGAAGAGACCCCTTAGGTAAAATAGATTTTTAGTAGCTCATTTTGGTAGTAAGTAGTAAGCCGAGAGTAAGTTGAGTTGTAGAGCTAGAGAGGGCTCGAGAACACCTTGTATAAACAGGCATTTTCCATTTTAATATAAACAGAAGCAGTTTTTCCTGCATTACTGTGTGTTATGTGGATGTCTATGAGTGTTCTTTATATGCTGTAGATGTATGTTAGGCATTTGCAGGTTGTTCTGATTTCAGGTGAAGGTCTTTGAGGCTTCACACTAGGAGGGTGTGACAGAACACTGCGGGTTCTGATAGCCATGTACAGAGGATGCATTTCTGAACATTGCAGGTTCAGACAAAGACGTGCTGCGGCACAAGAACTGGAATCAACAACTCAGGAGAAGACCTCAAGGTTGTTGAATACCTTGGAGGCAAGGCTGTGTATGAGAGACACAGTTGCAGATAGAACTTAGTTGTGAGTTATTTAAATATCTGCCAAGTGGGCATTGAGCACAGGCACAAGGTGCAGTGTGAGGAACTCTATTGTGAGTTCAGAAAAAACCAGAATCACTGAGGATTCTGAGAGCTCTGCCTCGTGGGCATTGAACAAGTGCAAAGGGGTGCACAAAGGAAGACTTCTATTGAGAAGTTCAGGGAAGAAATAGAATCACTGAGGATTCTGAGAGCTCTGCCACTTGGGCATCGAGCAAGTGCATAGGTGCAGAGGAGAAGGAGACAGAACTGCTGGAAGTTCTGGAAGAAGACACTCTGCCAGGTGGGCATTGAGTAAGTGTGCAGATAGGCACAGGAGAAGAGAACTCTTTGAGTTCTGTATTCTGAAGGAAGAGTCCATTGAGGGATCTTCACAGGGTTGCTGAACACCCTGCAGCACTCAGCAAGAGGTTGCTTGAGGCAGAGGATAGTCAGGAGGGCATCCAATTTCTCCATCTGAGGGAGAAGGGAATAAGGACAAAAATCCCTTAGGGGTCTGAGCATGTGAGGAGCTCAGGAGAGATAGCACTATGTGTGCGCGAAGACCCTGCAGAGGTGTAGGAGTCATAGAGTCCCTTGAGGATTCAGGCATAGAAGCTTAGGAGGGACGAGTGCTTTCAGGCACAGAGCGTAGCTGCAAGGAGTGCAGAGGTTGAAGAACTCTTTGGAGGAGTTCAGAGTTCCCAAAATCTCAGGAGGGACAACGTTTTCATACGCGCAACAAAGCTCAGAGTTGAAGAGTTCGCAGAGAAGAGGGAAGGCAAAGGTTGAGGCCTTTGGAAACTTGGAAATCCTTCCAAGCAAGAGAAGGAAAGCACCAAGAGCTCAAGAGGGAGCACAACAGCCATCGGATCGGCGGAGAAAAGAGATATGGACTGTTGATTTCTACGTCCAGGAAGGAGTAGGAGAAGTGCACAGAAGGGGGAGATCGTGAGTCGTTGGATCTCTTTCAGAAATCCCATCAGCCGTTGGATTGGACAGGAGGTGCACGGGGTTTAACCCTTCTCACGCCGGGCAGAAGTCCCGACAGTTATCGGGATATCGACGTTCGTGGAATCAGAAGTCTCGATGACATGAGATCGGAGATTTCCATAGTAAAAGTCCCGGGAGTGATCTGGATCGTCCGTTTGTGGTGACACGTGGCGGAGATCAAGGCATCGGGAGTCGGGATATCGACATTCCTGTGGACAGGAGATCAGGGAAGTCCATAGTGAAAACCCCGACACAATCTGAGCCGTCCATTTTGGGGAGATAGGTGTCAGAAATCCGAAGAGAGTCAATATATTGGCACTCAGGAAATCAAAATTCCTGAGGTTGTGAAAGTCGGGACATTAGAAGTCTCCAAAACGCGAGGAGCAATCAGGACCGTCCATAAGAGGAGGATGCGCGGCAGCAATCAGAGCCATCAGGGAAAGACCTGACAAGAAGTCATGTATCGACATTTGGGTCATCGGGATATCAGGAATCCTGGTGACAAGGTGTTTATGAAATTCAGAATCGTGAAGTCCGAAACCTCGACAAGGAGGAAGGAGCCATCATGGGGCCAGCTGTCAGCATAGCAGAGAATTTGGATTCGAGGAATCGACAATCTCGTGGGGAAATGTTTTTCTGTATTTGAAACCCAGAAACCTCGATGGGAGACAAGACTGCGGTCACGGGGATAACGGTCATATGGGCCAGGAGCCTAGACAGGAGAGCGAGTGCATAAAGAGCGCGTCGGGATTCGAGGAATCACGAATCCTGAGGACATATGTGTTTCATCATTGGAAAGTCCGAAACCCTGATGAGGAAGTATGGTTGCGGTCATAAAGGGGGATGGTCATGTGGGCCACGAGCTTAGCTTGGAGGGCTAACGGGAGTTGGAGCACATCGGGATTTTGAAGCCCAAAACCCTGAAAGAAGGATAAGGTTGCGGTTTTATGAATCAGCGGTCACATGGACCAGAGTACATCCAGGAGGGCTAACGTGTAAAAGGTGTGCATCAGTGAATTGGCTCATCGGTGATCGAGAGTTCGAGGGGACAAAGGTTCGTGACATCGAGGATCGCGAAACCCCGAATCCCGATAAGGTGATAAGGCTGCGGTCTTATGAGAACTAGTCACATGGACTAGGAGTTTAGCCAGGAGGGGCTAAGGTCAGAAGAGAGCGCATCGACAAATCAGAGTTTGAAAGTTCAAGAGGACAAGAACTCTTGACATCAGAAAAGACGAAACCCCAAAACCCGAAAATTGAGTCGGGGAAGATCAAGGTTGAATGCAGAAAGTCGTGTGGGTGAAGAAAAGGACATGTGGATCGGGTTTTGAATAGAGGTTCCAGCAGGGAATCGAAAGAGACGCTTCGGCTCATGAATGAATGAGAACGATCCTGTAAGCAGGAGAGCGCGACGAGGTGGTGGATCACGTCTAGCCTGCATCAAGTGGTATCAGAGCAGGGAATTCACTTGTAGATTTCAGGTGAAGTGGGAAGACAATGGAAGACAGAGCGTTGGAGACTCTGTGGTGGTTGTTTGCAGGTAGGAAGAAATCAAGAAGACAGTCAGGGAGACTGGAAGATGAAGCTGGTAACACTCTTAGTGCAAAGTGACAGCAGTAGGTTTGCTAGGAAAGCAGACAGAGACAACACCATGGTTACTGAAGGCCATAGGCATGCTGGGAAGAAAAGAAAAGTAGAAAAGCTTGCAGAAATGGATAAAGAGCTCTATGAATTAAAGGAAGATATAGAGAAGATCAAACTATGGATAAGGCAGGATAAGAGGTCGATATGGACGCGTGAATGGCCCATGAAGAAGCCAAAGATGAAATGGCCAGTCAAGGAGTTGACGGTCAGAGGGCAGCGCAGGCTGTTGAAAGGATGGTTGAGGTATGCTAAAAACCTCAATGGACCTGAAGAAATGGTTCATATATGTGAACCAGAGACTAGGAGAGGTCTCGATGATGAATAAAATGAATTGGGATCAGCTGAGGATCTCAAGAACTGCCAGGAGGGCAGAGAGGAAATTCCAGTTTGCCAGGAGGGCAACAAGTTGAGATCACTGCGGGATCTCAGAGACTATCAGGAGGAAAGCCAAGGAATTTCACATCGCCAGGTGGGCAATGATATGAGGTCACTGTAGGATCTCGAAGACTACCAAGAGGGTAGTGAAGACATCTCATATTGCCAGGTGGGAAGAGATGAGAATTCGAGACTGTCTGAAGGTCTCATGGACTCGGAGAAGAGTTCAATTCAGCAAGGGTTGCTAATGAAGATGGGATCGGTTGATCTCATAGTCTGCCAGGAGAGAAGCGGAAGCATCCCATATTTCCAGGTGGGTAGGGATGAGCAGATGAGACTATCTGTGGGTCTCATGAACTCAGAAGTGAGTTGGAATCAGCTAGAGGAGCTGACAGAGTAGATGAGACTATCGGAGGGTCTCATAAATTCAGAGATGGATTTAGATCAGCAGATGCAGCTGACAGAGGAGTAAGATATGAGAGATCTTATGATGATTGGAGGGATCGAAGTATTCCTACCACTTTCCCAAGAGGAGGCAAAAATCTGTGTTGCAGATGGTGCCGCAACAACAGTAGAACAGCCAGTTGAGACTGTCAAAGAAAAGGAATTGGAGCAGACTTTAAAAACTTCCCAAGCAAAAGAAGACGAAGGGGAAAATGAGCATTCTGAGAAATGGCTCATTACTTTCACCCAAGAAGCTGAAAGAGTTGTAGCACTGAAGATGACAGTAGAAGAAGTAGAAGAGGATGATGAGCATTCAGAAGAATGGTTCAATATTTTCAGCCAGGAAGCTGAAAAGACTGTAATAGGGGAGTTTGCAGTAGGAGAAGGAGAAGAGGCAGACAACATTTGCTTTGCTGATCTATGGGAACAAATTGAAGCCCTGGAAGAGAAGGTAAAAGTGCAGAGTGTGTACATCCAACAGGTAAAGTTGGAAACGGATGAAGAAGGCATGGGAGATCATGGTGATCTGCCCATGAGCAGAAAATTTTTGCAGCTGAGGAGACTGCATGAACAGAGCCAACCACTGGAGCAGCTGGACGAAGTGATCGAAGAGATCAGAAGGCTGATGATTCGATCAATAGAGACTACCAGCGAGGAGAGGCTGGGCAGAAAAGAAGCAGCAGCAACAGCAGTGCAGAAGCAGCAACAACAGCAGTGCAGAAGCAGCAACAACAACAAGATGGAGAAGATGAACAACTCCAGAGGATGATTTGGGATCCAGGGGGGATTTCAACAGCTGAGATGGGAAGCTCATGAATTTTGCAACTGAGGATTTTGATGCAGGAGCATCTCTCTACATCAGCCAGCCAGCCAGCCAACCACGTCGAGCGCATGCATTCAAAGCTGAAGAGAGAGGTGCAGTCCTCATTTAAATCTAAATTCAATGTAATTAAATGTTGTAGGCTGGTGAGCCATAGAGCTGTGCCTTTGTGTAGGCATTAGGTAGATCGGCCATTAATGTTTGTATGGCTGAGATCTAGATCCAGATGCTAGACTAGACAGCCCATTCAATGCAATTGAATAGGGTAGGTAGATTGGAGGGAAGAGCTCGAAGAGCCCCCTCAGGTAAAAGATATTTTTAGTATGTCATTTTGGTAGTAAGTAGTAAGCCGAGAGTAAGTTGAGTTGTAGAGCCAAAGAGAGCTCCATAACACCTTGCATAAACAGGCATTTGCCATTTTAATATAAACAGAAGCAGTTTTTCCTGCATTACTGTGTGTTATGTGGATGTCTGTGAGTGTTCTTTATATGTTGTAGATGTATGTTAGGCATTTGCAGGTTGTTCTGATTTCAGGTGAAGGTCTTTGAGGCTTCACACCAGGAGGGTGTGACAGAACACTGTGGGTTCTGATATCCGTGCACAGAGGATGCATTTCTGAACACTACGAGTTCAGACAAAAACGTGTTGCGGCACAAGAACTGGAATCAACAACTCAGGAGAAGACCTCAAGGTTGCTGAATACCTTGGAGGCAAGGCTGTATATGAGAGACACAGTTGCAGACAGAACTTAGCTGTGAGTTTTGTAAAGCTCTTCCAAGTGGGCATTGAGCACATGCACAAGGTGCAGTTGGAAGAACTCTCTTGTGAGTTCAGACAGAACTAGAATCACTGAGGATTCTGAGAGCTCTGCCAGGTGGGCATTGAGCAAGTGCAAAGGGGTGCACAAAGGAAGACTTCTGTTGAGAAGTTCAGGGAAGAAATAGAATCACTGAGGATTATGAGAGCTCTGCCAGGTGGGCATCGAGCGAGTGCATAGGTGCAGAGGAGAAGGAGACAGAACTGTTGGAAGTTCTGGAAGAAGACACTCTGCCAGGTGGGCATAGAGTAAGTGTGAAAATAGGCACAAGAGAAGAGAACTGTTTGAGTTCTGTATTCTGAAGGAAGTGTCCACTGAGGGATCTTCACAGGGTTGCTGAACACCCTGCAGCACTCAGCAAGAGGTTGCTTGAGGCAGAGGATAGCCAGGAGGGCATCCAATTTCTCCATCTAAGGGAGAAGGGAAGAAAGACAAAAATCCCTTAGGGGTCTGAGCGTGTGAGGAGCTCAGGAGAGATAGCACTGTGTGTGCGCGAAGACCCTACAGAGGCATAGGATTCATAGAGTCCCTTGAGGATTTGGGCACAGAAGCTCAGGAGGGACGAGTGCTTTCAGGAACAGAGCGTAGCTGCAAGGAGTGCAGAGGTTGAAGAACTCTTTGGATTACTTCAGAGTTCCCAGAAGCTCAGGAGGGACAAATTTTTCATACGTGCAGCGAAGCTCAGAGTTGAAGAGTTCGCAGAGAAGAGGGAAGGCAAAGGTTGAGGCCTTTGGAAACTTGGAAATCCTTCCAAGCAAGAGAAGGAAAGTGCCAAGATCTCAGGAGGGAGCACAACAGCCGTCGGATCAGCGGAGAAAAGAGATCTGGACCGTTGATTTCTACATCCAGGAAGGAGTAGGAGAAGTGCACAGAAGGGGGAGATCGTGAGTCGTTGGATCTCTTTCAGAAATCCCGTCAGTCGTCGGATTGGACAGGAGATGCACGGGGTTTAACCCTTCTCACGCCAGGCAGAAGTCCCAAAAGTTATCGGGATATCGACGTTCGTGGAATTGGAAGTCTCAAGGACATGAGATCGGGGATTTCCATAGTAAAAGTCCCGGGAGCGATCTGGACCGTCCGTTTGTGGTGACACGTGGCGGAGATCGAGGCGTCGGGAGTCGGGATATCGGCATTCCCGTGGATAGGAGATTGGGGAAGTCCATAGTGAAAACCCCGACACAATCTGAGCCATCCATTTTAGGGAGACAGGTGTCAGAAATCCGAAGAGAGTCGATATATTGGCACTTGGGAAATTGGAGTTCCTGAGGTTGTGAAAGTCGGGACATCAGAAGTCTCGAAAACGTGAGGAGAAATCAGGACCGTCCATCAGAGGAGGACGCCTGGAAGCAATCGGAGCCATCGGGGAAAGTCTTGACAGGAATTCATCTATCGACATTTGGGTCATCGGGATATCGGGAATCCTGGTGACAAGGTGTTTATGCAATTCAGAATCGCGAAGTCCGAAACCCCGACAAGGAGGAAGGAGCCATCGTGGGGCCAGCTATCAGCATAGCAGAGAATCAGGATTCGAGGAATTGACAATCAAGTGGGCAAATGTTTTTCAAAATTTGAAACCCCGAAACCCCGATGAATGACAAGACTGCGGTCACGGGGATAACGGTCATATGGGCCAGGAGCCTAGACAAAAGAGCTAGTGTGTAAAGAGCGCGTCGGGATTCGAGGAATCACGAATCCTAAGGACATATGTGTTTCTTCATTGGAAAGGCCGAAACCCCGATGAGGAAGTATGGTTGCGGTCATATAGGGGAATGGTCATGTGGGCCACGAGCTTAGCCTGGAGGGCTAACGGGAGTTGGAGCACATTGGGACTTTGAAGCCCAAAACCCCAAAAGAAGGATAAGGCTGCGGTCTTATGAATCAGTGGTCACATGGACCAGAGTATAGCTAGGAGGGCTAACATGTAAAAGGCGTGCATCAGTGAATTGGCTCATCGGTGATCGGGAGTTCGAGGGGACAGAGGTTCGTGACATCAAGGATCGCGAAACCGCGAATCCCGATAAGGTGATAAGGCTGCGGTCTTATGAGAACTAGTCACATGGACTAGGAGTTTAGCCAGGAGGGGCTAAGGCCGGAAGAGAGCGCATCGACAAATCAGAGTTCGAGATTTCAAGAGGATAGGAACTCTTGACATCAAAAAAGATGAAACCCAGAAACCCAAAAATTGAGTTGGGGAAGATCACGGTTGAATGAAGAAAGTCGTGTGGGTGAAGAAAAGGACCTGTGGATTAGGTTTTGAATAGAGGTTCCAACAGGGAATCGAAAGAGCCACTTCGGCTCATGAATGAATGAGAACGATCCCGTGAGCAGGAGAGTGCGACAAGGTGGTGTATCGCGTCTAGCCTGCATCAAGTGGTATCAGAGTAGGGACTTCACTTGTAGATTTCAGGTGAAGAGGGAAGACAACGAAAGATAGAGCGTTGGAGACTCTATGGTGGTTGTTTGCAGGTAGGCAACAATCAAGAAGACAGTCAGGGAGACTGGAAGATGAAGCTGGTAACACTCTTAGTGCAAAGTGACAGTAGCAGGTTTGCTAGGAAAGCAGACAGAGACAACACCATGGTTACTGAAGGCCATAGGCATGCTGGGAAGAAAAGCAAAGTAGAAAAGCTTGCAGAAATGGATAAAGAGTTCTATGAATTAAAGGTAGATATAGAGAAGCTCGAACTGCGGATGCGACAGGATAAGAGGTCGAGACAGATGCGTGAATGGCCCATGAAGAAGCCAAAGATAAAATGGCCAGTCAAGGAGTTGACGTTTAGAGGGCAGCGCAGGCTGTTGAAAGGATGGTTGAGGTATGCTAAAAACCTCAATGGACCTGAAGAAATGGTTCAGATATGTGAACCAGAGATTGGGAGAGGTCTTGATGATGAAGAAAATGAATTGGGATCAGCTGAGGATCTCAAGAACTGCCAGGAGGGCAGAGAGGAAATTCCAGTTTGCCAGGAGGGCAACAAGTTGAGATCACTGCGGGATCTCAGAGACTGTCAGGAGGACAGCCAAGGAATTTCACATCGCCAGGTGGGCAATGATATGAGGTCACTGCAGGATCTCGAAGACTGCCAGGAGGGCAGTGAAGACATCTCATATTGCCAGGTGGGAAGATATGAGAATTCGAGACTGTCTGAAGGTCTCATGGACTTGGAGAAGAGTTCAATTCAGCAAGGGTTGCTGATGAAGATGGGATCGGTTGATCTCATAGTCTGCTAGGAGAGAAGCCGAACCATCCCATATTGCTAGGTGGGTAGGGATGAGCAGATGAGACTATCTGTGGGTCTCATGAACTCAGAAGTGAGTTGGAATCAGCTAGAGGAGCTGATAGAGCAGATGAGACTATCAGAGGGTCTCATAAATTCAAAGATGGATTTAGATCAGCAGATGCAGCTGACAGAGGAGAAAGATATGAGAGATCTTCTAATGATTGGAGGGATCGAAGTATTCCTGCCACTTGCCCAAGAGGAGGAAAAAATATGTGTTGCAGATGGTGCTGCAACAGCAGCAGAACAACCAGCTGAGACTGTCAAAGAAGAGGAATTGGAGCAGACTTTAAAAACTGCCCAAGCAAAAGTAGACGAAGGGGAAAATGAGCATTTTGAGAAATGGCTCATTACTTTCAGCCAAGAAGCTGAAAGAGCTGTAGCACTGAAGCTGACAGTAGAAGAAGCAGAAGAGGATGATGAGCATTCAGAAGAATGGCTCAATATTTTCAGCCAGGAAGCTGAAAAGACTGCAACAGGGGAGTTTGCAACAGGAGAAGGAGAAGAGGCAAACAACATTTGCTTTGCTGACCTGTGGGAACAAATTGAAGCCCTAGAAGAGAGGGTAAAAGTGCAGAGCATGCACATCCAACAGGTAAAGTTGGAAACGGATGAAGAAGGCATGGGAGATCATGGTGATCTGCCCATGAGAAGAAAATTTTTGCAGCTGAGGAGACTGCATGAACAGAGCCAACCACTGGAGCAGCTGGACGAAGTGATCGAAGAGATCAGAAGGATGATGATCCAATCAGTAAAGACTGCCAGCGAGGAAAGGCTGGGCAGAAAAGAAGCAGTAGTAGCAACAACAACAGGATGGAGCAGATGAATAGCTCCAGAGGATGATTTGGGATCCAGGGGGGATTTCAACAGCTGAGATGGGAAGCTCATGAGCAGGAACTCATGAATTTTGCAGCTGAGGAGTTTCATGCAGGAGCATCTCTCCACATCAGCCAACCATCCAGCCAGCCACGTCGAGCGCGTGCATTCAAAGCTGAAGAGAGAGGCACAATCCTCATTTAAATATGAATTCAATGTAATTAAATGTTGTAGGATGGTGAGACATAGAGTCGTGCCTTTGTGCAGGCATTAGGTAGATCGGCCATTAATGTTTGTATGGCTGAGATCTAGATCCAGATGCTGGACTAGATAGCCCATTCAATGCAATTGAATAGGGTAGGTAGATTGGAGGGAAGAGCTCGAAGAGCCCCCTCAGGTAAAAGAGATTTTTAGTATCTCATTTTGGTAGTAAGTAGTAAGCCGAGAGTAAGTTGAGTTGTAGAGCTAGAGAGAGCTTGAGAACACCTTGTATAAACATGCATTTTCCATTTTATTATAAACAGAAGCAGTTTTTCCTGCATTACTGTGTGTTATGTGGATGTCTGTGAGTGTTCTTTATATGTTGTAGATGTATGTTAGGCATTTGCAGGTTGTTCTGATTTCAGGTGAAGGTCTTTGAGGCTTCACACTAGGAGGGTGTGACAGAACACTACTGGTTCTGATAGCTGTGCACAGAGGATGCATTTATGAACACTGCGGGTTCAGACAAAGATGTGATGTAGCACAAGAATTGGAATAAACAACTCAGGAGAAGACCTCAAGGTTGCTGAATACCTTGGAGGCAAGGCTGTGTATGAGAGACACAGTTGCAGACATAACTTAGCTGTGAGTTCTGTAAAGCTCTGCCAAGTGGGCATTGAGCACAGGCACAAGGTGCAGTGTGAGGAACTATGTTGTGAGTTCAGACAGAACCATAATCATTGAGGATTCTGAGAGCTCTGTCAGGTGGGCATTGAGCAAGTGAAAAGGGATGCACAAAGGAAGACTTCTGTTGAGAGGTTCAGGGAAGAAACATAATCGTTGAGGATTCTGAGAGCTCTGCCAGGTGGGCATCAAGCGAGTGCATAGGTGCAAAGGAGAAGGAGACAAAACTGCTGGAAGTTCTGGAAGAAGACACTTTGCCAGGTGGGCATTGAGTAAGTGTGCAGATAGGCACAGGGGAAGAGAACTCTTTGAGTTCTGTATTCTGAAGGAAGAGTCCACTGAGGGATCTTCATAGGGTTGCTGAACACCTTGCAACACTCAACAAGAGATTTCTTGAGGCAGAGGATAGCCAGGAGGGCATCCAATTTCTCCATCTGAGGGAGAAGGGAAGAAAGACAAAAATCCCTTAGGGGTCTGAGCGTGTGAGGAGCTCAGGAGAGATAGCACTGTGTGTGCGTGAAGACCCTGCAGAGGTGTAGGAGTCATAAATTCCCTTGAGGATTCGGGCGCAGAAGCTCAGGAGGGACGAGTGATTTTAGGCACAGAGCGTAACTGCAAGGAGTGCAGAGGTTGAAGAACTCTTTGGAGGAGTTTAGAGTTCCCAGAAGCTCAGGAGGGACAGTGTTTTCATACATGCGACGAAGCTTAGAGTTGAAGAGTTTGCAGAGAAGAGGGAAGGAAAAGGTTGAGGCCTTTGGAAACTTGGAAATCCTTCCAAGCAAGAGAAGGAAAGCTCCAAGAGCTGAAGAGGGAGCACAACAGTTGTCGGATCGATGGAGAAAAGAGATCTGGACCGTTGATTTCTACGTCCAGGAAGGAGCAAGAGAAGTGCACAGAAGGGGGAGATCGTGAGCCATTAGATCTCTTTTATAAATCTCGTCAGCCGTCGGATTGGACGGGAGGTGCATTGGGTTTAACCCTTCTCACGCCAGGCAGAAGTCCCGACAGTTATCAGGATATCGACGTTCATGGAATCGGAGGTCTCGATGACATGAGATCGGGGATTTCCATAGTAAAAGTCCTAGGAGCGATCTGGACCGTCCATTTGTGGTGACACGTGGCGGAGATCGAGGTGTCGGGAGTCGGGATATCGACATTCTCGTGAACATGAGATCAGGGAAGTCCATAGTGAAAATCCTGACACAATCTGAGCCATCCATTTTGGGGAGACATGTGTCAGAAATACGAAGAGAGTCGGTATATTGGCACTCGAGAAATCGGATTTCCTGAGGTTGTGAAAGTTGGGACATCAGAAGTCTCGAAAACGCGAGGAGCAATCAGGGCCGTCCATCAGAGGAGGACGTGTGGCAACAATCAGAGCCATCGGGGAAAGTCCCGACAGGAAGTTATCTATCGAGATTTGGGTCATCTGGATATCGAGAATCTTGGTGACAAGGTGTTTATGCAATTCAGAATCGCGAAGTCCGAAACCATGACAAGGAGGAAGGAGCCATCGTGGGGCCAGCTATCAACATAGTGGAGAATCGGGATTCGAGGAATCGACAATCCCGAGGGAAAATGTTTTTCAGCATTTGAAACCCCGAAACCCCGATGGGAGACAATACTGTGGTCACGGGGATAACAGTCATATGGGCCAGGAGCCTAGCCAGGAGAGCTAGTGCGTAAAGAGCGCGTCGGGATTCGAGGAATCGTGAATCCTGAGGACATATGTGTTTCGTCATTGGAAAGTCCGAAACCCCGATGAGGAAGTATGGCTGTGGTCATAGGGGATGGTCATGTGGGCCACGAGCTTAGCCTGGAGGGCTAACGGGAGTTGGAGCACATCGGGATTTTGAAGCCCAAAACCCTGAAAGTAGGATAAGGCTGCGGTCTTATGAATCAGCGGTCACACGGACCAGAGTACAACCAGGAGGGATAACGCGTAAAAGGCGCGCATCGGTGAATTGGCTCATCGGTGATCGTGATTTCAAGGGGACAGAGGTTCTTGACATCGAGGATCGCGAAACCCCGAATCCCGATAAGGTGATAAGGCTGCGGTCTTATGAGAACTAGTCACATGGACTAGGAGTTTAGCTAGGAGGGGCTAAGGCCAAAAGAGAGCGCATCAACAAATCAGAGTTTGAGAGTTCAAGAGGATAGGAACTCTTGACATCAGAAAAGATGAAACCCCGAAACCCGAAAATTGAGTCGGGGAAGATCACGGTTGAATGCAGAAATCCGTGTGGGTGAAGAAAAGGACTTGTGGATCGGGTTTTGAATAGAGGTTCCAACAGGGAATCGAAAGAGCTGCTTCGGCTCATGAATGAATGAGAACGATCTTGTGAGCAGGAGAGCATGGCGAGGTGGTGGATCGCATCTAGCCTGCATCATATTCCATGCACAATATGCTTCAGTTTTGGCATAGGTGCAACATGCTTCTAGACTACCTATTACTCCATCTACAGTTTTTGGCATGGGTGTCATTTTAGAAATTTATATCATTTTACCAATTTTCTCTCTTTCTTTAGCCAATCCAAAACAATCATAAATATTTGCATCAACATCAACCTCCATAAACCCAGTGATTTCCATTGACACAACAGTCACATCCTAACTACAAAGTGAATTCAAAATCACAAGGGTTGCATTCTATGCATCAATATTTATAGACACACTCTCAGCAAAACCAAATAGCGGGAAATATAGTCGATCTACAAAAGGAACAATAGGTTATACTCTTGTCTCTATTTGTTGTATGGTTGATCTGAGACCATTTCTTAATCTATCCCACTATTACAATTATATTCATTCAGTTTTCTATAATCATAGTTTTCCTGAGACCATAGTTGAATATTAGAAGCAATCATCATAAGAAAAAAAATTGAAGCAAGAAAAGGAACAACAAAAGTTGTCTTCTCTTCTACAACAAAGAAATCAAAGTTGTCAGCAACAATTGCAGCTAAATGATTCCATTGAGAATTTGAGACTAACATGTTTCAACCTGTAATATTACATTGGAACAAAGATTAACTTTAAGGAACAAAGATTAACTTTCGGGATTATTCTGGACTAGGCAATGCCAATTCATTTGCACTTTCAACCATCTGAGCAGAGTAGAAGGTACGATCAACAAAAATCCACCAATACACAACAACTAGGCACAATGTCTCATGCATATGTTTCTATATCTCCAAGTCAGTCCTTTGGAGGTTCTAGTCACTTTCATCCATGTGTACCTGATTGAAAAACTCTCTCTGAAACTACTGGTCTACAAAGCTCTGCATTACAATCATTGCATAATTGTTGTTGGGATGCTCCATTCGTGTTATTCTTGCAGAGGCCAGTGCACATATCTGAATTAGTTCAACTGCAATTTTAATTGTTATTGTCAATGCATACTTAATTTATCATTGTTAAATGGATGGTATTATGCCAAATGCTACTATTTAATTTATTGGTTGAATATCAAATGGCACTTGTACACTACATGAAGATATTGTGTAATGTTATTTGTACTTGAATTTATTGTATTAAAGATCCAATAGTTTGGGCGTTAAACATTTAAAGCAATCTTATATTCTTCTACTTTCATGTGTAATCTTCCTCACATACAATAACAATATACTTGTTGTTCTAAGTAATTTTCCCGTTTGCAATTATCAAATAGACTGGCGAAAATTATTACACCTCATCATTAGCTCCTCATCCTGAACTGAATCATGTCCATTCATTTGTTCTTCATGGTTATTTATTTCCCATTAAAATTTAGTGCAATCACTTTTGTTGGTTTCTTTCTTTTCTCACATAGTTCTTACAAATTGCTCAATTGTGTGGAACAATTCCCCTGATATATGAACAATTCCCCTGATATAGGAACAATTCCCCTGATATAGGAACAATTCCCAGTTGTTATCAATGTGGCATGGGTGTGGCCATCAATCCTTATTCAAGAAATTGAACTTTTAGGTTTTTCAACCACAGGCTAAAAAACAAAAAACAAATTTCCAATATTTTTTACTGCAATTTAACCAATGGAAAAATCAATTTATTAAGCTAAAATATTCTAAGTTTTTTCGCTCTGACATCCTCAAATTCATATATCACATGTGTTGAAATGTAAACTTAACACTAAGAGGGGGGGGTGAATCAATGTCACAAAACTTTGGACAATTTTCCACTTTTCATAAATTAATTGAACAACATATATTTATTTCAATTTCTCAACCAATATATAAAAGAATAAATATTTTATTTATTTATTTAAATTTGAATGAATACATAAAATCAATATTTGAATATCTTCAACTTCAAACAACTATGAGAGAACCGACTCTTCATTACAAGACCCATCTTGTAGTTCTCATATCCAACTGAGAAATGAGGAATCCAACCCTCATAACAAGTCCTAGCTTGTTGATCTCAGATCCAACTGAGATGTGAGGAATCCAATCCTCATATAGGACCACCTTGTAAACATGAACCAACCTGATAGAATGAACCTTCATTCAATTCATTATATATAAATATATATAATTCAAGAAATTCAACTACATCTCTGCTCACCATACTTATTTGTTTTATATATTCTTCTAATTGGTGTGAACTTGAAGCATCATGTCCCTTTGTTTGAACCAGTGCACCTCTTCATTAACTGTTTGTTAACGAATTAAAATCCCTAATTTGTATTTATTCTTTTATGACTAAAAGCCTTGGTGTCTGCAATTTAATGGTCTCATTGGGCCATTTAAAATGTTACAGAAATAGTTCTGCAAAGGTTCTTCCTTCAAACCATTTTCTCTAAGTCAAATTGACACTTCATGATCCTCCAATCCTAATCTGTCTCTCCACAAGCTTCCATTTAATTATAGATCTTGTTTCTATAGCATGCACCCCTTTAATCTATTTTTCATATGACCATATGCACAAAACCACGAGCTTATTAAATTAAGCGATGTTCTTAGTGCCTCATAGCTTATGTGTTCGTAAACCATGACCGGGGACTGGAACCTAGTTCTCCAGAATTTGGCCTTCGGGCGATTTATCCTTTACAAACATCCAATCTTCTGAAGTTTGTATTTCCCGAAGTGGTTACCTCTCACAATAGTTGATCCGATGGTTAGCATGATTCCTGGAACGAAATCAACGATCTATATTCAATCCTTACATTATGCTTCCACTGTCTTAAACCAACGACTATGACTTAATCAAAAGTTGATATGGATGGTTCTCGGTTACTTCAGAATTTCGGTGTTTCAGGACTCCACCTTTTACACTCTTTTAATTCTTCCAGAGAAAATTCTGCCAGAGTTCTTATCAACACTTCCCTTCTCAATAACATTCACATTTCCAGGATCTAGGACCGTGGGCTTAGCCATAAAGAAGATCCTTCTCTTCAGGTATTCAACTTATTCGTAACTTTGGGACTTCGGCTACTCGAACTATGAAGTAGTTCAATCCCTCCGGAGCGATTACCTACCAAATAAGTCATAAAGAGGTGGTGATCGCTTCCTGTCGGTTAACACCTCTACTTACGCTATCCTTCCACTATGCTTGATCAACAATTGAGAATGATCCTGAAGTAGATCAAAGGTTAACGTTACTTCATGATTTACGCTTACTCTATCCTTCCATTTTACTTGATAAACGGTTGAGAATGCTCCCAAATTAGATCAACGATTAACATTAACTTCGGCCTTTGGCGCTTCGGGCAGTTGCTGGTGGTAAAAATTGGTTTCCCTTGAAGGACGTATTCCCGAAGTGACGTAACTTGCTGATGTCACTACTGACTTGGTAATGGCCGAGTGGATTCCATGTGTCACTTAGATTTGTGACTTACATATACCTAAAATGCGTACTGGACCTTGACACTTGTCACCATTTGATTGCACCACATGTCATTGTTGGCATGGTCTTACTGACATGGATATATTGATGTGTCACATGTCCTCCTCTTGGATCTAACGGTCATAGGTTCATCTGAATCCTTGATCCAAAAATGATGCAAGTCATGTATGAATCCGACCAAAATCCCTCACTGTCTTGTTTAGATACAACACAATTGCATCTAATTCCCCACAGGACTTACCAATCATTAGATCAACTAGTGGATGAAGATTGACGGTCTCCGTGGAGTGCGGAGATCCAACTTTCTCACAGTTTATCTCGTCGCCCGAACTCTACAATTGAAGTTGTACGATTGTTGGCAGATCAACCACAATCGTTGATTTTTGAATCGGGGAGATCCGACGGTCTCGACTAATTGCGGAAGTGGAATTAACTCATTTTTTAATCCTCCCTTCGTGCTCCGCAATCAATCCCTTCCCTTGAACTGGTGCTTGTGTATCCAATGGTCACAACTTGATCTGATCATTAACCAGTCCTCCAATGGATCGAATGAAACTTCAACAGTCTAGATCTTATTTCGGAAGACTCTTGTACACTTCTGGACTTCGTCTTCGACTAAAATATTTTTCCTTCGGGTAACTTTATCCGAAGTGATGCACCTCCCGTGATCTTCCCATAGTTATGCACTCAATTTTTCATTAGAGTTATCTAAACCCTTAATAGGGTGCCTAGGATCGAATGCCCTTCACCTGATTCGATCACTAACAGGATCAGATTCTTCTTCTTCACCTGATTCGATCACTAACAGGATCGAATCCTGCTTCTTGTTGTAATTAAATTTGCTTCCGCCCTTATTTCCACCATTTTATAATCCCTTTGGTCATAGGGCCACTCCCCATGACCAGGTGGTTAATACAGATGCGCTAACTCTATTATTCTCAACTAGCCGAAGGATCCTGTCTTCTTCTCATGTGATCGAGGGCTATGACCTCGCTTAACTCTTCAGGCACTACCCTCTTCATCAAGGATTGACGATCGTGATTGGACTGGTGTGGAGATATACGTCTACAGATGATTGCAGAGTCCCAACTAGCGCACTGTTTAAATCCTTCGACAAGTTTCCTAATGGAAACCTCTCGTCCATATTGGAAATGATGTCCATCGTTGATCTGTTTGTAGGTGATGATCGATGGTGCTGGCTGATTGCGAGGCTTCAAACCGCACACACATTAATCTGTCATCCAATCTCTATAATGATTCCCCACCATCAATCTATCTTACGTGTGATCCAATTGTCATGACTTAATCAGTCGTTGACCCGAAGGTCCTCCTCTGCACCCTCTGATCTGATGACTACTATTCATTGGTTAACGATTACTCCTTTCTCACGATCAGACATTTTGGATCTATCCTTCCCATTCATCTGATAGCTACTGTACCTTAACCTTCCACGTACACTGTGTGTGTTCTCTCTCTTGATATAAGGGTCACAATTTTCCTGATTCTTCATCGAACGACTCCTGTAGCTTCTTTTTCCATTTTCAAACGGTTACGTTCAATCAACAATAAATACTTATGATCATTGACCCTTAGAGTGGTCAATGATCACTATAACAATCCAGAACTTGTTCAATTTCGAATGGCATCCAGAGAGTCTTTTGGTCTGAGAGTTTTCCTCCTTAAACCTACCATCAATTCGTCATCCTGCAATTATACGCAACCTAACATACACAGGTTTGTCATATTATGACAGGGATTCACTTAATTTCCACAGAGACATATAACACGTATATATTCTCGAATATAGAATTTATATTCACCAAATATATTTAGGCAATGAACAAATTCGCTCCTGTTGGACATAGTGGCACGATATTGTCATTGATGTCAAACAAGGTGCAAAAGAACATTTTCCAAAAGCTCAGAAGAGATAGTTCTTTTGAAGTCGCATAGGAAATCAGGTTTCAGAAATAGAATTTTTACATCTGGAAACAAATCAAGCAACTGGAGCCATTCATCCATAATTTGGATGTAAATCTGACTCTTGGATCACAGAGGAAACCTGCATAAAGAAGGAGAGAGTCATGGCCATATGATTGAATATCCAAGAGTAACTTAAACTGTCAGATCATATAGGAGGAAGAATGGTCAACCTCGGCACTGACCACTTCGGTGAAAAGGAATTTGAATAGAACCAGAATTCCTGAAGCCTGAATTAACGAAGAAACGTCGGCCATCTGATCTAAGGAACGCTTCAGGAAATATCCCAACCATTGGATCGAGTAAATTGGAAGGATAGGATAAGCAAGGCTAAAGGCCCGAGATATCGAATAGCCAAATTCCCGACAATTGTTGGATTGTGTTTCTCACACAGGTCAAATGCTAGACCTGAGGGATCTTTTCCTAAGCCCCTTAACCTTCAAAATGAAATTTCAGGCCCTAGCCCATTTTTCTTTTGGCCAAATCCTCACGTGACCATAGTCTGTGATCGAGCACTAACCAAAAGGCATTAATTCGAAGCTCCGGAGCTTCAGGCTATGAGAGTTTCAACAACACTCCAATCCTATTCCTCCGAAGACACAAAATGAAGAAGTAATGAACATCGGAGGAAATCAACGGTCCTTAGCCTGTGCCCATATCAATGGTGAATGCCTTCTTTGAGCCTCTAGGCTTTGAAGGTTTCAATTGCAACACATGACAGTTTTGTAGAAAGCCAAATTTGTGAACTGCCGAACACCTGCAGGATCAGTGGTCCACAATCCTCAACAATTTAATGGCTGAGATATTCTTCGCAACTCTGGGATTCAGGAGTTTTGACCACTCCAACACACAACACTCGCGAAGTGCCGAACGTCAAAATGGCTGATTGGACGACTCCTATTCCACCACCAGATCGATGACTCTCAGAAGCTCCGATTCTCCAGGCTTCGGGACTTTCTACTGCATAGCATCTCAAATCCCCCAGAGTGTCAAATCAACGAACTCGTGAAGGGCCACAATTTACGTTCCTCATTCTATCGGCAAGCAACTGCTACGATTGGCTTCGGGACTCTGGGCTTCATGAGTCCTGGCTGTCATAACTCGCGATGCCTCCGAATGTTGGATTGGGGGAGTCTCAATCTACCCTCCACATGTCCTTTCTAATGAATGGATGATATGTAATCCAAACTTTGACCCTTCGGGAGTCCTTGACTCCAATAGATTTACACATCGACTCCCCTAGAGTGCCAAGTCTCCAGATTCCAAGATATGGCACCACATGTCCTACAAATCGACGAATGTGATGACTATCACTGATTTAAATTTACTGCAATGATATCTATCAGTGATTTAAATATACTACAGTGATTTTTTCGTCGATCTTATCCCTCGATCGGTTTTAAACCACATGATTCCAGATATAATAATTTCAATGTAGTAATTTGATAGAGAGTTTAGATTGCAAACTGAGTTTTGATTTGCTCAGTTCAATCAAAAAATATTCTTATGATTTTTTAAGTTCAATCGCAGAATATACTTATGATTTGATGAGCTCTCGTATTGAATCTATAAAAAAAAATCATATATCTTGTAGAGAGAGATCAAAATAGACATACACAGTCACTCCAAGGGTGAGAGTTTTCAAATGAAATTCAATTTGATTTATTGCTAATCAGAGATCTATCAATTTATTCCACATCCCAAGATCTCTACTCTCAACTCCTGACCTATGAATACAAGAGCCTCGATGGGATTAAATACAATCAATTTATGTTTCCTAGATCCACTATATTTGGATCAAATCACCTTATTCAACCCTAGATCCTATATTCTAGCCTAAAATCAAAACAACTTCTATCTCTATTACAAAGAAGAATTTGAAATCCTTGTTGTATTATTCGATTTGACATCTAAATTTAATTAAAACAGAAAAAACAATTAAGAGAACCAACTCTCTTTGGTAAACTTGATTTTGACTTCCAAATAAAATGATAATTTTGTTCTTTGAACTCGTGCTACTGCATCAAGAACATTGATCGAAGCTTAGAAGATATAGTGCTTTTGAAGTCGCGCAGGAGATCAGGTTTCGGTAAGATAATTTTTACAAGTGGAAACCTTTATTAAAATCAAACAAGTGGAGCCATTCATCAAGAATTTGGATGTAAATCTAACCGTTGGATCATAGAGGAAACCTGTGTAAAGAAGGAGAGAATCCTGGTTGTTTGATTGAAGTTTCGGTAGTTATATTGACCTTCCGTTCAAAATAAAGTGGAAGGATAGGATAAAGCAATGCCAAGTCACGAAGTCCATGATTAAAGGACAATCATCAGATAGCATCGAGAAATATCTCAACCCTTGGATTAAAGTCGAGTAGAATTGGTCAACCTCGACGTTGACCACTTCAGTGAAAAGCAGTTCGAATTGAACCAGAATACTTGAAGCCCAAATTCACGAACAAAATCTAGTTGTTTTATTTACGGAACACTTCGGGAAATATCCTGATCGTTGGATCAAGTAAAGTGGAATAATAGGATAAGAAATACCAAAGGCCCAAGATCCTGAATAGCTAAATTCTCGACAACCGTTGGATCGTGTTAAGTTTCTTGGATTAAAGAAGGATTGTTAGATGAATTCAAGTTACTCGAGGTTTATTCTTCGGGGAATCTCACTCTAGAAGAATTGGGAAGTGGGAAAAACTGAATAACCCGAAGTCCCGAAGGCTGAAATGAATCTGTACCATTGATCTAGAATTGATCACAATCGTTGGAGGAATCCAAGTGGAAGGATAGTGTAACCAGTACCATGCTGACCATTTCGACGCTGACCACGTCAGTGAAAATTGGTTTAGAACATGTAAGTTCACCCGAAGGCCGAAGCTTCAAAGTCACGAAGTAAGACACGTGGCACACACATTAAGAGAGCATGTCATCATAGTCCACAAGACCATGTCGACAAGGACACATAGCGCAATTGGATGGTGACAAGTGTCAAGGTCTATTTGGCTCTTTAGAAATACGAAAGTCATGAATCTAGGTGACATGTGGTAGCCACTCAATCAGTTCCACGTCAACAGTGATGTCTCTTCGCCAATTCAGTGTTCGGGAGGAACATTGTGTAGCCTTGTTGAGACTCCGAAGGCTCACCTTCCTATGCTCCACGTGTCGTCCTCAATAGACGGTTGAGATTTGCTCCACCCTTCAAGCCTTAGGGTGTTTTAGTGCTCCATCCAATGAAACCTCCAGAGAGATGAAATCCGAAGTGATGCCGAGTCACGATCAAGCTCCATGTGTCCTCACAAATGAATGGACAAGATGGAATCCGACCTTCGGACCTCCGAGAGTTCCCATAAAACTACACCTTGTTTCTCCCCAAACTATGAACTAATGAAGGGGAAAATCCTTTGTCAATGTGTACCTCTCAATTGGACGACCAAGATGGGATTTGGCCTTTGGGGCTTCATGAATCTATCCTCTTGTCAATGCCACGACCCCACTTCTGTCGAAGTTCCACACTCCTGAACTATGCTCTATCTGTTAACACGTGGACTTTTAATCAATGACCAGGGTTCGCTCTGGGATTTAGAATCTTTGGGAGTTTCTTCCCTTTACACAATAACATCCCAAATCTCCCGAACTGTGAGATCTGGTGCCACACATCCTCACCTATCGATGGCTAGTATTTACTCCGCTCTTTGGAGCTTAGGGAGTCTTGAACACTGTTGCACCTATTCTCCAAAGTCATCGGATAGTCGGACTTCTAGACTACCCCTGATATGATGACAAAAATTCTCACTGATGGATGGTCTAGATTTACTTTGGGTCCCCGAGACTTTAGGAACCTCGTCTTCTTTGCACTCAACACATAAAAATGCCCGAACTTACAAATTTTGAAGGACTTCAAGGTTAACCATTGTGCAAATTACCTAGATCTGAAGGATGTCAATCCTTGCACTCAAATATATCAGCTGAGATCCGCAATCAGATGGTGACAAGTGTCAAGGTATAGTTGGCACTTTAGGTATACGAAAGTCATGAATATAGGTGACATGTGGAAGCCACTCAGTTAGTGCCACATCAACAGTGAAGTCACTCCACTAATTCAACGTTTGGGAGGAATGATGTGTAGTTTTGTTAAGAATTTGAAGGCTCACCTTCCCATGGTCCACGTGTCCTCCTCAATAAATGACTGATATTTTCTAGCCTCGAAGGCTGAAGCCCCGAAGTCACAAAAAACGTTGATCTACAATGAAATATGATAGTTGAATACCCGAAGAGTAGGAGCTCCTGTGTGCTTAAACCCACGGTCCTGGATCATGTACATGTGAAGTTTATTAAGAAGGGAAGTGTTGATAATAACTCCGATGAAATTTTCTTCGGAATAAATAAAAGACTACAAAGGGCAGTGTCCCGAAACGCTGAAATCCTGAAGTAAACGAGAACCATCTGCTCAAACTATAGATTAAGTCCTGACCATCGATTTGCTTAAAAGCCTCTGATAAGCCTGGATCATCCATATAATGAAAGATTGAATATTGACTGTCTGATACAGTATACACACTTTGGCAAAATGCACTCCAAGAAGGTTGAATGACTGCAAAGGATGGAAGTCTCGAAGGACGAAATTTCTAAGTAAATAATGGTCGTCCATCTCAACCTTTGAGTAATTCATAGCCATTGGATTAAGTAGTAGAAGGATAGTGTAAGGATCAAAGCTAGACCATTGATTTGGTTCCAAGAATTATACTAACCATTGGATCGATACTTGTGAGAGGTAACCACTTCGAGAAGTTCAAACTTCAGAAGATTAGATGATTCTAAGATAGAAATCACTCGAAGGCCGAAGTCTGGAGGACTAGGTTCCATCCCCTGGTCATGGGTTATGAACAAATAATCTGTGAGGCACTGGGAACATCGCTTAATTTAATAAGCCCATGGTTTTGCGCATATGGTCACATGTAAATTGTTTGAAGGAAGCACCTCTGAGAATTAGATTTATGCAATATTTGCAGAGACATGGAATCGAGTTAAAAGAAATTGATCCATATCTCTGATTGATTTATGAAAATCCCTCTCACTAAATTGAAAAATCTTTCACGATAATGTATGAATAATAATGGAGGATCAACAAATGTTATTATTTTTAATTTAAAATGAAGAGGTGAAATGGTTCAAACAAAGGGACACAATGCTTCATAGTTCACACCAGTTGGAAAACTATATAAAGAAGAAAGAACAATGAAGAAGAAAGTGTCTTTGCAGTTGAGATCGAAAGATCAAAACATAAGCAGAGTCCAAGAAGAACAACCAATGATTCAAGAAAAAGAAAAAACAAGAAGTTTGAAAACACCTTAGCTCTCTATGACAAAGACACTCTCGGTCATTGGCATAATGGTTGTTCCATAATTAATGGGAAATCCCAAGAAGAGGTCAAGAATTGTTACTAACTTCTGTTAGATGACTTGAATTGCATTGAAGCAAGGATCTCAGAAAAGGAGTGAGCCATAATGGGTAGAAGAGGCACACATGCTTGTCTAAAATTTCTCAGTTCTTTGCAAATATGTTGTAATTTTTTTTATCATAATATATTACCAAAACAAAACAGTTAGTTATCTAATCGTAGTGTTAATTTTTATCCAAACAGTCAAGGACGAATCAAAATTTCTCCGTTTTACTTTTGAAATCATAGATATCTCTTTTCATTTGAATTATCACTAGCTTGATATACTACTTCACTTTGAGGTAATATTAGGGCTATATAAAAATTCAATACTGTTTTTATTCCATGAAACCCTTTTTGAAGAATTCCTTTAACAAGATTAATCAACCCTTAACCTATCTATCTTCGATGTGCCCTGTTCCTGTCGGCAATGGAAAAGTTTAGAAGCCATCATTAAATGGAGTAGTTTGTGCAGGTAGGCATCTCTGTTGGCAGAGACATTGCATTAGGAATCATTTCAAACATTCTCCATTTTCAAACTTGCTTGGCAGGGACTACGCTTCCATGCAACACTTGTTAAAAATAATTGTTATCTATTACAAAAGGGATGTACAAATGAACCAAAGTATCATATTTATGAATTGTCACATCTAATAAAATTGATTAAGTTGTCACATCCTCAACACACATAACAAATTGTGATAGATAAATATGATTTGTAATTTGAATTATATATGACAATGAAATCAACAAACCAAATGCACCAACTATAATAAATAATTACATTGTTTTTTATGTATTTTATTTACTAAGTGTTCATTGTGCATGGATATACTCTGCGAAAGTGTCGGAAGATATATGTGTACAGACTATATGTCTGTGTTGAAGGTGTGCAGGGATATGCTTGTGTGGAGGTGAAAAATATAGATATGTGCAGACTATATGTTTGTAGTATAGTTGTGCGGGGATATACTTGTGCGAAGGTGCAGAAGGTATATGTGTGTGGACTAGGTGTTGGCCATGCAGGGATATACCTATGTGAAGGTGTGGAGGCTATATCTCTTTAGACTATATATATATATATATATATATATATATATATATATATATATCTTCAACAATACAAGTTCGACACTTGTACATGCACAAGTTCCAACCATCCATTAAATGTGTGGAATCAAATTGCCTACTAAATTCCCGTAGCTGGTCCCGCCGTGAGATTTCGTTTTGAAGGACCAATCAGAAGCCAAGAACAAAAAAATTGATCCAATTTAATATGTAAAAAAGCCATAAATTTTTTATCAATGGAAGAACAAAATTACGATGAACAGAAAACTGATTGCTATAGGGAAATGTTCAATAGGGAGATTAGCATATGCCGCAAACAATGTAAAGTGTTTGGAGATTAGGATAAAAAAGAACCAAGCAAAATATGCACACATTAGAATTTTAGAAAGCAAGGCATATCGTCTGGATTTCTACACTGACATATCGTGTGGATAATTGATACCACTCATGCCCCCATGCTCTTGGACTTCACAATTCCATACTTTTAATAGTTCACAAAATGATTTTATGCATATGCTTAGCTAAAAAATTTGTGTTAAACATATATATCTATCAAACATATATTTGTTGGGAACATAGACGTCGTTTCGACAAATATATCCTCCCCATTCCCATATAGGAATATCTTCCACACAACCAAGATCTAGTGTAATTTGAACCCTTGTGGAGATAATTCGTAACAATCATCTTCCTACACTCCCGCACTTCAAAACTCCACACACCAAATTTTGAGCAGCAATGTAATTTGGTCGATAGCTGACTCATTTATCGCAATTTTAGTGATAACATTCTTTGCAACAAAAACATTTTGTTAAAAAATAGTAAAAAAGGTAAATTGTTCAATGTCGGGGAAAAAATTGTAAATAAGTAAAGTGTTGGAGATAGATATCTTCCACAGAGTTATATTTTCGGCAGAGATATATCTTCGACACACACATATCTTTCGTGCAACCATTTGTTTTGGGGGTGCAAAGTGGCATATGTTTTGTACACCACATAATCTAGCCTGGATGCTCGTGTTGGTGATCCATATCACCCATTCTCGTGGTTTCTGGCAGTTTGCAACTCAACATTTCCAATTGTTCAATAGTGTTGATCCATTCAATGATGTAATTTGCATGATAAATAATTTATCTATGGCAATCTCATTTTCTATGTTTCCAACACTTAGTTTGGATGCTTGTATTTATTTTAAGGGACAATGTTTATTATAAAAAACAACTAATATAATACAAACAAAATGCTTCTATGGAAAGTATGTGCACATTGGAATTGCGAAAAAAAAGCATATCCCTTGCACGTCCGCACAGGAATGTCCTCCATACATCCAAGACTCAGCCTAAGTTGAAACCTTGTGCAAACAATTGATATCACTAATTGTCTTGCACTGCTGCACTTTGCAACTACACACTTTTAATAGTTCACAAAATTCTTTCATGCATATGCTTAACTAAAAAAAATGTCAAACATATATATCTACATGATAGATATTTGTTCCACATAGAGACATCGTCCATACAGATATATCGTCCAGACATCTGCACATACATATGCTGCACAAACTTCTAACTTCTAACAATTAAATTCATAACTAAATATTCTGATCATGCTCATAATTAAAACAAAACTTGACAATGGAGCAACTCGGTTAACTAAGCATAGATAATTAGATGAGGTGTTTGTTATGTATTTATATTTTATATTTATTTAATAATCTTTTATTTAATTTAAATTTGAAACTTTATAAAATGCATTTAATAAAATATTTTGTTTATTTATATATAATTAGTAAATATTTTTCAAATAGATAAATAATTTTAATATAATGTTTAAATTTTAAGAATAAAGATCTTAGTTATATTAAATATTTTTTTAAATGTTTATTATTAAGTTGGATATCTTTTATTTCAAAATTTATTTTATTACATAAATACGTCTCCCACTCTCTACCCATTAACATAAACTCCAAAAAATAATTTAAATTTTAAACCTCTAACCTCATTAATTAGGAGTTTTACTCCAACTCTTCTCTTTACCACTTCCCTTTTTAACTTTTTTTATCTCTATCTCTCAAATAATTGTGTGCTTCACTCTTTCTCAATTTTGTGTGTACACCACCAATAGTGGCAAGTACAGGGGGATCATTTTTTATCATGAGGGAATCTAGAAAATTGATTTTGATTGGGGTTTAGGCAAGGCAACCAACAATCAAGCAAAAATTCTAGATATATAATAAGGACTATCAATTTTAAAACAATTGGTGGTCAAACAAATCATCATCATAGGGGATTCTACAATAATAACAAGGAACATGTGTCACAAGACAAGCCCAAAGGATGCCCATCTTAGTAGACTTGTTCTTAAAGATAAAATTTTGGCACAAAACTTTGAAAATATAACTTACCACTAGGTCTTAAATAAAAATTAATGCACTAGTTAATAAACAAGCCAATGAAGCAACTCCCTAAGCATAGGGAATTTGAGGGAAAATGGAGGGGGATTGGACCTATGCCACCTTTC
>ML784899.1:410095-420628 GCA_009831015.1 Picea engelmannii | reverse complement strand
TATAATTACACAGTATAACCACAAATAAACATGACACTTATCTTTTATGAAGACACCGACTGGATGCAGACCTTCGACGTTCCTCCCAACCATAGACCACACTACTCATAATCTCTCAGCAGTGAGTCACCCCTGAGCTGGGGCTATTACTCCATCGGGGAAAAATATTCCTAGACAATTATGGTCCACAATTAGTACCAACAGGGTCCAAGACAAGGTACCAAACCTCGGTAGCACTCTAACCTACAGTCTCTCATTCCCCATCAACCTACACAACCCAAGGTAGTGTTCCCCCTTCTTCGCACCGTGGTCCCTTGGGTTGCACCACTACCCTTCTAGAGATCCAACGCAGGTTGGCCAGGAAGTCTCAGAGCACTATGACTCCAGGAGATCCAACTACCCTCAGAGATCTCCAGGTACCCTCCAGGCCTCACACTAGGGAACCTATCCCCACACTTTTCCTTCCATGGCTCTAACCTTATCTGAGGAAACCCAAGGAGAAGTGTACACACACCTGGTTCCACCCAGGATCCATGGGTAATTCTGTAGTTTGGGTCACCATATTCCCCAAAGAAACTCTTGTAGTCAACTTAGTAAGAATGAAATGAATAGGATGGAGAATTAAAATAAATTCCCCCTTTAAATATGTATGTGCCATTTTTTTATATTATATTATTGTATAATATAATAATATAAAGGCTTAGGGAATTATTATATTATATTTGGCTTAAGATCCATTTACCTATCCCTTAGCCCCCTTTCCCACTCATGGAGTCTTAGCCCCCCATATTCTTTTCATCCCTTGGTCTGCAACCTTGGTGTTATTTTTATTAATTAGTTCATATGTACAATTTATAATGCAAGCTCTCTAGCCTTTGATCATCTTTACAGGCACCCTGGCCCGAACATACCCACTCACCAGCGTAAGTATCATATATAGGTGCTCTGACCCAATCATACCATCTCACCAACCTAAGTATCATATGTACAATATATTTACAATACGAGATCAATCCAGGGTATTACATTGCCCTCCCCCTTATTTATGGATTGTCCTCAATGCATCTTTATACACCTGCATAATAAGAGATTTTCAAAATTATGCAAGAATTGCTTTGATATTTTTGTCCAATATGTGCACCCTCTAGACCTAGAAGTTCTCTTCATGCTCCATCTTTATTGATAGTCAAATCCAACATAGTCATCATCATACCTATAAGTAAAACACAATAATAGAAGTATTAGCACATGCAATCAACAAATTCTTGTACACTCTGATAAATAGTTCAATTGATAGCATAAAGTTGAGGATCTCCCTTTTATTCGACATGTTAATGTTCAGAAACCCAAAACTAAGCACTCATTACTTTGAGGCTATGTGGCAATTTGACCACCAACAGAGTGATGAAGTTGTTTCCCACTAAGTGTATGCAAAATCCGACATAGGTTTCTACATGATCTCTCTATCCAATATTGTATAGGGGTGCTATAACCACTGTTAGGCCAAAAATATCTCCTTGACTTGCTACCAAATCTCAAACTTCTCCTTTGATGTCACATGAGAACATAGAATGTGGTTCAAATTCTTGTTGTTGGAGATCTGATTTGAGGAATGTATTAGATGGTTGAGTATTTGTCACAGGAATATAACCTACAGTTTTATCACTAGTGAAATATTTATTCCATAATATGCCAATAAGTGCCACGTCTAGGGATGATTTTAAGGATGGAAATTTACTTTAAAATGTAGAAACCTTAGCGAATATTACTAATCCTTGATATGCCAACTACAAAATGTTTGGCGATATTTTTGTAAAAATATTCAAATTTATAAGGATTTTATATAGTTTGTATAAAATTTCAGCGATTTTTAAGGTAAAATAATTTTATCCTATAGAATTTGGGCGAATCATTTTTAGAATAGCGAATCGTTTTTTGGGAAAAACCTTGGAAAATTAGCCCATGAGCGAAATTTAGCCCCTAAAATCATCCCTGGCCATGCCCTTGACCTTAAACTTCATAAGAACATTTCTCACCCTTTTTTTGGAATACTGAGAGTGGGGGGGGGGGTGTGAATCATTATGAGCACAATTAGTACTTTTAATCACAATATAAAACCGTTGATTGTTTCCGTTGTTACCAAAATGATTTTACCATTGATTGTCCTTTGAAGATGAAGCAATTCCATTTTGTTATAGTATTTCTCACATAAATATATATGTTCTTACATATTGGTCTCACCCTGCACCCCAAGTATAAGAGCACCTCACTTCTCTTAGTATATTAAAAGTTAATTTTTTCTAAGAATAATAATTAGTGTGATACAATGAGCTTTCAAAATTGAGCTAGTAGAATATTCTTAATAATTTGTTTGTTTAAAGAGTAACCATGCAAGATGCACACTTCCCCATGAAGGGTTTGAAATATTTCTAATCCAACACTCCTAATTGAAAGATATATGGCATAAAAAATTTACCACATAGGAATTCTATGAAGATTTATCTAGATTGGAAAGAAAGCATTTGTCTCATACAATTGAGTTCCCGGGAGAGAGGGAAGAGAGTTTGCTGAATCTAAATCTTGGTGAGTTTCTTGCCTTACTAGAGAAGTTGTGTTGCTTAGCTTGTTGAACACTATCATGAACCTGTTACTGGTGGGGTTGAATCTATTCAACCAACCTGTTATTTCTTGGCTTGACTGGGTAGTGTGTAGGTACCATTGTAGGTGAAGAAACACTATCTTCTTTCTCTACTATAATCTGATTCTGTTGGAAAGAAAGGTATTGGGCCAAGGCTGCAGTGGTTGCAGTGTCCTTCTGTTCACCTTTTGAACAAATTGTGAAGAGGATGAATTTTGTAGTATGAGAGATTACCTTGCAACACTGTTTTGGTGGGACAGTAGTCAGAACTACCTTTGGTATCTTGTAGATATGACCCCTCATAGTAACAATGACACTATGGGGTTGAGACTCATAAATAGAATGGTGCTTCCACATATATGGCTGGACCAAGAGAACATCATAGACATCTAGTGAGGAAACATCACATAATACTCCATCCTTGAAGGGATGGATGTTGTATGACAATCAACATTATTGGTTGACAAAGAGATCTCGTCTCTAGCGAGGCCACCCGATGTTATATGGTTACAGGTGTGGTGTTGTCAACAATCCCAACTGTTTGAAAACCTTTGCTGAGATGAGGTTCTTCTGGCTTCCACTATCAATAAAAAAATGCAGTAGGGTCCCCTTCACCCACATCTATGAATGAAAAAGGTGCTCCCCCTCTTCAGGATATATTGGTTCTTATGGTTGAATTTTGTGGTCGTGACAGTAGCAGTGGGGTATGCATCAATGATTTTTCTTCTCTCATTATTTTCTGAATCAGATTCTGAATCAGTTTCCAACTCCTTTTCTTTGATCTCGGCCACCAATGATTTTTTTGAGCGACATTCATTAGTGTTGTGCCAATGGATTTTGTGGAAATCACACCACTTCCAGTGTCCTTCTTCATCTTTTTGTCACCCTTATTTTCCTATGGTCTGGACTGGTTTTCTAGAGGTGGGTTATTAGGGTCATCTTTACCATAATTTGGTTGTTGCGTATTTGTAGACCCGAAATCCCGTTTGTTATGGTGTCTAAATTTCTGCTCAATTTTATCAACATATCAATAGGAAACTCCCAGTGATGAGATATCTAAGAAATCCATTTCGGTTTGGATGTACCTATGCAGATCCTTGTGGTATTTTAGAACCAGATACTGCTTGGAGTATTTGATACCCATCTTGGTGCACAAGGTATGGAAAATATATGTGAACTTTGGCACTGTTTGGCCGCTCTCTCACCGCAGTGTGGTCCATCTCATGTACTGGTCATCATAGTTACCAATAGGGTAATACTATTCCTTGACCGCATCCATCAAAAAATCCTAAGTGGGATCGACCCAATATATTATAGAATCCTCTGTGGAAATTTTCTCCCAGTAAGTTTCCCACCAATTTTTGACATGGGGGAGAGCCTTACAGAGTGTGAAGGTGATCATTTCCCAGTCGAAAAAATTGTGAACAAAGAAATAACCTTCTAGCAGATTTAACCATTTTTCTAGGGCATCCGCATAGTTCTGACCTTCAAATACGGGAATATAAAAATTAACTTGTACCTTGAAAGGATAGGTGCCTCCAAAGTGGCTACTTGATTAATATGTTCCTGTTGTTATCAATAGGCATTGAAGGATGTGGGAAAATTTTCTATCATTTCATCCCTCTGTCGCATGAGAGCTTGCTCAAGCAACAGATTAATAAAATCTTCTTCTCTTTCGTCTTTTTTTTCTTCCGCCATGGAGGGTTTCTTAGGCGTGCGAGAGTGATTTTCCTCAAGAGATACAATCTTGAGACCCAACTTGCTATACTCGGACCTCATCGGGGAATGAACTGAAAAATGATCAAGAGCAGCCTGCTCTGATACTACTGATCCAGATTATTTTCGGCACGAAATGAGAGCGGAGATATAATAAACAAATGTATAGAGATATATCAGATATCCAATAATATAATAGAGATATAACCATAAACACAGAGATACAATAATACACAATTTTTATTAATGAGCGAAATATACAAACTTGTAGAAATACAGAGTGAAAGATTCGCTAGAATGGTGGCAACTTATATATGAGAAGAGATGTGATGGCTACACTCATTTAAAAGAATATGGTTGTTACAATGAGGCTCCAAAGGTATTTTTAACATAAATAAAATCCAAAAGCCCTAACCCCAGAAGATTAAAAGCCAACAGTTTTTTGGACCCCGTTTTGGGTAGTTTGGTGTATCAACGTCCCGGGGGCATAACTTTGGCATACTATCTTCGTTTGGGGCGCATGATATCTCGTTGGAAATTTATTGATGAGTAAATTCATTTCACAGGCTCAATTAGAACCTTTGGCCATTGTTGAGGTGTCCGATCGTGAAAAAAATTCCTTTAGGCCCTCAAAATGGCCCCGGAAGTTTGGGACCCAAAAAACTGCTAAAAATAGTACATTTCCTACAAACTGTTTTGAGCCAGTTGGAATAGGTGGGTGGCCACTGATATCTACCTGGATCAATCCTCCCTCCTTAGGAAGAAATGGCCTCCATTGCGTTGAGTTCTCGGGGAGAGGGGAAAGTGTTTGTTGAATCTGAATCTTGGTGAGCTGCTTGCCTTGCTAGAGAAGTTGCATTGCTTAGCTTGTTGAAGACTATCATGAACCTGTTGTTGGTGAGGTTGAATCTGTTCAACTAACATGTTGTATCCTTGCTTGACTGGGTAGTGTGTGGGTACAATTGTAGGTGAATAAACAATATATTCTTTATATTCTACAATATTCTTCTGTTGGAAAGAAAGGTCTTGGGCCAAGGCTGCAGTGGTTGTAGTGTCCTTATGTTCACCTTTTGAATAGATTGTGAAGAGGCTAAATTTTGCAGTATGATATATTACCTTGCAGCACTGTTTTAGTGGGACAGTAGTCAGAACTACCTTTGGTATCCTGTAGAGATGACCCCAAGAGTAATAATGACACTATTGGGTCGAGACTCATAAATAACATGGTACTTTCACATATATGGCTAGCTCAAGAGAAAATCACATACATCCAACATGGAAACATCATATAATACCTCATCCTTGAAGGGCTATATGATGTATGACAATCAACATTGCTGGCTGAAATAGAGATCTCGTCCCTGGCAAAGCCACCCGATGTTGTATGGTTGCGGGTGTGGTGTTGTCGAAAATCCCAATTGTTTGACAACCTCTGTTGAGATGAGGTTCTTCTAGTTTTCTCTATCAATAATAAAATGTAGCAGGGTCCCCTTCACCCACATATGTGAATGAAAAAGGCACTCCCCCTCTTTGTTTGTTCTTCTGGTTGAATTGTTTCGGTCGGGATAGTAACAATGGGGTCTGCATTGATGATTTGCATTCTCCCATTATTTTCTGAATCAGTTTATGAATAAGGGTTCGACTCATTTTATTTGATCTCAGCCACCAATGATTTTTTTGAGCGACATTCATCAGTTTTTTTCTAGGGGATTTTGTGGAAATCGCACCACTTTACAGTGTCCTTCTTCATCTTTCGGTTACCCTTCTTTTCCTGTGGTTTGGAGTTATTTTCTAGAGGTTGGTTTTTAGGGTCGTGTTTACCATACTTTGGTTGTTTCAGATTTGCAGACTCGAACTCTTGTTTGTTCTGGTGCCTAAACTTCTTCTTGATTTTGACAACATATCTATAGGCATCTCCTAGTAATGAGATGTCCAGGAAATCCATTTCGGTTTGGATGTACCTATGCAGATCCCTGTGGTATTTCGGAACCAGATACTACTTGGAGTCTTTGTTACCCAACTTGGTGCACAAGTTATGGAAAGTATTTTTGAACTCCAACATTGTTTGGCCCCTCTCTTGCCACAATGTGGTCCATCTCATGTATTGGTCATCATAGTTACCAATAAGGTAATATTGTTCCTTGACCGCATCCACAAAAAAATCCCAAGTCGGCTTGGCCCCATATATTTCAGACTCCTCTATGGAACTTTTCTCCTAGTAAGTTTCCCACCAATGTTTGAAATGGGGGAGATTAGGAGAGAGAAGGTGATATTTTCCCTATTGGAAAAATTGTGAAAAAAGAAATAACCTTCTAACAGATTTTACCCTTTTTCTAGGGCATCTGCATAGTTATAACCTTCAAATATGGGAATATCAAAATTAAATTTTGACTTGAAAGGAGAGTTTCCTTCAAAGTGGCCACTTGATGAAGATGTGCCTGTTGTTATTGACATGCGTTGAAGGATGTGGGAAAAATTTCCATCATTTCATCCCTCTGTCGCGTGAGAGCTTGCTCAAGCAATAGATTAATAGAATATTATTCTCTTTCTTCTTTCTTTTCTTCCACCATGGAGCGTTTCTTGGGCATGCAAGTGCGATTTTCCTCAAGAGAGACAATCTCGAGACCCAACTTTCTATACTCGGACCTCATCGGGGACATGCACTGAAAAATGATCAAGAGAAGCCTACTCTGATACCACTGATCTAGATTATTTTTGGAACGAAGTGAGAGAGGAGATATAATAAAGAAATGTACAGAGATATATCATATATCCAATAATATAATAGATATATATCATATATATAACCATAAACATAGAGATACAGTAATATACAATTTCTATTAATGAGTGAAATGTACAAAACTGTAGAAATACAGAGTGAAAGACTCGCTAGAATGGTGGAAACTTATCTCTGAGAAGAGATGTGATAGCTACACTCATTCGAAAAGAATATGGTTGTTACAATTGGGCTCCAAAGGATTTTTTAACATAAATAAAATCCAAAAACCCTAATCCCGGAAGATGAAAAACCAACAGTTTTTTGGACCCCGTTTTGGGTAGTTTGGTGTATCAACTTCCCGAGGGCTTAACTTTGGCATACGATCTCTGTTTGGGGAAAACGATAGCTCTTTGGAAAGGTATTGAAAAGGATATTCATTTCATAGAATCGAGGAGAGACTTTGGCTATCATTGAGGTGCCTGATCATGAAAAAAATCCGTTTAGGCCCTAAAATGGTGTCAAAAGTTTGGGACCCGAATAACTGCTAAAATAGTAAATTGCCAACAAAATATTTTGATCCAGTTGGAATAGGTGGGTGGCCACCGATATACACCTAGATAAATACTCCCTCCTTAGTAAGAAATGGTATCCATTGGATTGAGTTCTGGAGGGAGAGCGGAAAGTGTTTTCTAAATCCAAATCTTGGTAATCTTTTTTCCTTGTTGGAGAAGTTGCACTGCTTAGCTTGTTGAAGACTGTCAAGAACTTGTTGTTGGTGGGGTTTGTTGGCCCTTGACTAAGTTTTGAGGATCCTTGGTCATGTTTGACCTATTTTGGGACTTCAATAGGCTGTCGAAGGCAGAGCGCAAGTCAAAGCAGAGATCGCGGGATCTCGACCCCTTTTTAGGGATTTTTGGGTTTTGGGATTATGTAACAAGTATGGGGATGTCGGCCCATGGGTTTACCCATGCTTAGGCATAATTTGTAAATATATAAATAGAAAGCTAGGCGATGTAATAAATACTCATAGCTAAGTACTAGTACTAGCTATGTGCAAGAATATGTGATTAAGACTTGCAGAGCTAAGTGAAAGTCATATGTAGTGCTTTGTGCACAGACTGTGTAAGGCTCTGTGCCTAGATCTACTCGGGGAAGGAGGATCTGGCGAAGTGCATGCAGATATCCTATCCTATGCGGAGTAGGATTTTTATGCTTTGTGCTTGTAGAATATTGACAGAAGATAATAAAGAAGACAAAGAGTTTGTGGACGTAGCCCCAAGGTGGGGGTGAACCATGTACATCTTGTGTTATGGTTGCTTTGTGCAATTTATTGATGTGTTTATGTGTTTACTTATTTAGATGCTTGGATATAGATGAATGATAGATAGATTTTTTGATGTTATGTGCTTAATAATATGGATGAATGCTAGATATGACCTATGTGGATGTGCGTAGTGCTTGAATATACTAGATCTGGTTGAATACTACGATGCTCTGTAATTAGGGTTTTATCTGTGAAGTAGATATTGGTTTAATACTAATGAACTGTAATTTCTAAGTGCTTCGGTAAAGTGTTATAATCACAGATCTGTGTCCTAGCTAAGGTTGCAGACATCTGAGTCCTGCAACCACCCCTGCCTCTACCTCAGGTGAAACTTCATCTTCTTCGCAGGTGTTGCCTAAAGGGCTGGTAGTTAGGGTTTTTTTAGTGCTCTCTTGAGCGTTGAACCCCGGGTATGCCCCTATGCCAACAAATGGTTTCATTACCGAGACTAAAACTGTGATTGTTGGGAACTGAGGAATAAGAAGCTATGTGCGAAGATTTGAACTGAAACTATGAAAGCTCTATACGTAGATCTATTGCTTTAGTGCACAGTACTCTACTTGACTTGTGAAGCTCTGTGCTAAGAAGAGAAGGTTGATCTGAAGAAAAGAGGTAAGATATGAAACCTTTGTGCTTCTTTAAAGGTAAGATAAGTGCAAATTTTTGTTTCAAGAGTATGGATCTAGGTATGTTTGATAAATGTTTTCCTAGCCTGAAAAATAGGGCACAACTAGAAGAAAGAAGGTTTGATATGAGCATATCTGATAGAAATAATGAAAGATATGTTATTCCTATGCATAGAAAAGATTTTTGGACTAAAAAATGGATGCAGGACAGTAGAAATATTTTTTTGCAGGTTAGCTACTATGATCCTAGTGCACAGTACAAGAAAGGCTAGGGATAATTTAAAATAAAACGAGGATTAACCCTTTGTTACAATTGTAGAAGACCGAGACATCTCGCTAAGGAATTGCCTGGCGGAATACCTAGTTGTCTTTGTTGTAAAGCTCTGGATCATAAAGTTTTGGATTGCCCTATAATGATTTCTAATCTTGGAAGAATGAATATGGAACAAGTAGACTCTGAGAAAGGCCAAGAAAATAAGATTATAGAAGAACCCCATAAATAATTAGAGACTGTATTACTAAAGATGAAAGAAACCCTAAATGACCACAAAGATACTAATCTATCAGAGATCTTAAGAGAGAAAGAGAAAATAGAAGTAAGAATAGGAGACTTCTACATTGACTTTCTTCTGGATGAGGAAACACAGGTGGATATCATGACATAAAGAACTTGGGAAGCTTTAGGAAAGCTTGCTATGATTCCTTCATTGGGAGGAATAAGATTATTTAGAGGAAAGATGATCACCCTATGTGGAAGACTCACCCTGATATCTATGAGTGCTCATGGAACTTCGACAGAGGAAGATTTTGAGATTGTTAAATTTATTGAGAACAACGCCCCATTTATTATATTACTAGGAAAGCCTTGGATTGAAATGGATCAGGCCAGAAGAAAAGAAGAGGAATTCTTAGAGAAGGAGAAGCAAGAATTAAAGGATTTTATGACTAGGAGAATAGCACACTTGATTGAAGAACAGGAGAACCGATCAAAGTTATTTGGAACCAGAAACTTGGATGTCGATGTTGAAAGAACAGAAGAAGACTCACAAAAGACTGAAGCACCTACCCCATATAGAGAAGAAGTATTTCCCTTGAACCCTATGAAATAATATCAACAGCGCGAAGTTACTATGCCAAAAGAAGATAAGAATCAAAATGGAAAGAGGATAACCGAGGCGAAGACTATAGGGAAGAAGGCTAGGAAGCTCAGTAAGAAGAGAGCAAAGATAGAAAAGTTGGAGAAGATTCCAGAGGGAACTTCGCAGAAAGAAGGTTTGAAAAAATGGAACTTCGTCGGGATTGTTGGGTATGTGTTATATTCTTTGCATGTGTGTGTGTGTGGGTGCGTCAGATACGACGACTGCTTTAGCGGATTTTGCTATTTTTAGCGGATTTTGCTATTTTTAGCTGATTTGTAAATTAATCCCGGATTAAGGGATTAGGGTTTTGGTATCTACGGAATACCTAAAAACATTGTATATATTGTATGGCGAATGGTGAAATTCGA
>ML784899.1:376499-395793 GCA_009831015.1 Picea engelmannii | reverse complement strand
TTAATTATCCCTTCCATATATGTGGACAAGTAATCAATATATGAATTAGTAACAAGGTTATAACATAGCACAGGTAAACAACATGATCCTCATACCGATGGAAATTGTTTTGTGTCATAAGTGATTACCAACAACATTCAACAATAATGCATTAACCACTCATTATCACGCCAAAAGAAACCAAGACTGCATCATAAAAAATGTAGGACTATGTAGGAACATCATAACAACAACCAAATATGTGTAATATGTCTATCCCTGCACCTCTAGTCTACAAGGGGGTCCCACCTACTAGTATTATATTATTAGCATAATTAAATAATAATTCTTTAGCAATCCTTTGCGGGTAGAATTCATCGTTGCGATTTTAATCATCAACAAACTGGAGACTCCATAGGGAAATCTATTTCCAACAAATTAAGAACTCAAAATGTCTAGTTTCGCAGACCAGTAACATTAGATCAAGAAGATATACATCAAAATGATTATGCAACAGGGGGAAGTGAGTGGATTTAAGGGGAAAATGACTGGGAATTTGGGAATAACTTATGGAAAGTGTTAAGTATGAGGGGGTTTATCCCTATAATAATAATCATTACATTAATCATAGTAAAGTGTTCTTGACTTCAAGGAGAAAAATTTTCTAATATGCTCTTTTGAATCTTGAAATGGATGGAAGAAAAGGAAAGCAGAATAGGGATAAAGACAACTATCATATAAAACAACAGTTGAAGAAGATACCAATTTCAATGACGCTTCCAAGAGGAACATCATGGCAGTTGTGTAACTTGATTGTTATTTAGTAACAATACTTTGCAGAATAGTGTCGTTGGGGTAAAACTGATCCAACATTTTATTTTGACAAGAAATGAAGTCAAATAAAAACAAATAGCAAGAAATGTCATAGCAGAAATGAATAAATAGAATTGAAAAAAAACAAAATGTAATGACAGAAATGTAACAACAGAAATGTAGAATCGAAGAAAAAAAAAACTATTATACAGAAAAAATTCCATACAGCGTTAAACTTTTCAATTTGGTTCCACTTATTGTTTTAAGTGGGAACCGTTAGTGCTATAGGAAAACAATCTCTCTTGTAAGTCCTTTAGGATGTAACAATTTGCTCTTAGGACAAAAGCGATCTTAAAAGGACCCAGCCATAATTTTTGGAACTTTGAATGCCTTCCTCTATCGGCATGAGCTGAATCCCACAACAATACATTCTCATTGAATTTAAATTTGACATCCTTGACACTTTTGTTGAAATATCTTTTAACAGTCTGCCGTCTTCTTTTTATATTATCCAAGGAAAAATTCCTTTGCTCCTCTAAAGCCAAAAGTGCATTCATTCTTTGAGAAACATCAGAAGAATTTCATTCTTCGACCTGTAGCATTAGTCTTAGAGAGGAAAGTTGCAACTCGGTAGGAAAAATGTCTTCTTGACCATAAACATCCTGGAAAGGAGTGCAACAAGTTCTCACCTTGGTGGTAGTGCGATCTTCCCAAAGGGCATAAGTGAGGAGGTGTTCCATTGACGAGGCTTATCTTCAATGAGCCTCTTGATAATTCTTACCAAATTCTTGTTGGTAGACTCAGCCTGCCCATTACCTTGGGGATAATAAGATGATGAGGTAAAATGTTTAACCCCCAACTTAGCTAAAAATTGGGTCAACTTAGCAGAAATAAAGGTGGGACCATTATCTGTAATAATCTCCAAAGGAAGTCCAAATCTGGAAAAAATATTAGTTTCAAGAAAAGAAATCACCTGCTCATCCTGTGAATGTTTAAGCGGGACAACTTCAGTCCATTTCGTAAAATAGTCTGTGGTTGTCAAGATAAAGACTTGTCCTGCTGAAGATGGAGGATTAATAGGACCAATAAAGTCCAAGTCCCATTTTGAAAAAGGAAAGTCAGGGAGGATAGGTTGTAAAGGCATAGTGGAAATACGTTCTTTCCCAACAAATTTATGGAACTTGTCACAAGATCTCAAAAAGTTATAAGAATAATGAAAGATTGAATTCCAATAGTACCCTTTCCTTATAATTTTAAAAGAAGTGGTTTTAGCAGAAAAGTGACCTCTTCTATGAATAACAAAATTTGAAGAACCATGAGTCTCTTGCAACAATTTATGTGCTTCCTCATTGTTCACACAATGAAGTAACATACCATCGACATATCTTCTACACAAGAAGTCTCCTATAATGATGTATCTAGCAGATTCGTGGTAGAGCCTTCTTCTTTGATGAGTGTCTAAGTTATCTGGACATCTTTGATTTTTCAAGTACTAAACCAAATCTTTATACCAAGGATGTTCAGACATAGGAAGGATTTGATTGTCAATTTAAAACAATGTTGATAGAGAGCTATCTTGTTCATCAATTTCTTCATTCATTTCATCATGCTGAACTAAGTGAAGGGCTAAGTCACATCCCTTGATAGTTTTAGAAGTCATGATGGTTAGATCACGCTCCTAAATCTTGGCAAGCCAATGTGCAAGCTTTCCTAAGAGATAAGTCGGTGAGAGTAAAAACTTGACAGCAGGTAAATGGAATTTTACCAGCGTATGCTTACCTAAGATGAAGCGGAGAAAATTTTCAACATCTTTAACAAGATCAAAAGCGTGCTTTTCAATAAAGAATATTTAAACTCATCATCTTACAATATTTGACTGATGTAAGCCACTAGTTTTTCATTACCTTGGTCATCACATTGGAGGAGGATAGCATATACTGCTTCATCTCTGGCATTAATATATATCATAAATTCTTTCTCAAAATCCGGCTTTGCCAAAACCGGTGTGAAACTGATTGCTTTCTTGATCCCTAAAAAATCATTTTCGACATAATCTATCCAAGAAAAGGAATGATATTGATTAAGGACATTGTGAATTGGCTTGACCATTACAAAAAAATCAAGAACAAACCTACAGACGAAGTTAATAACACCCATAAAAGCTTGAACCTCCTTCTTGGAGGTAGGAGAAGGAAGATTTAGGATAACAATAATCCTTTTGGGATCGATGCTTATTCCTGAATCTGAGACAATGTGTTCAAGGAGCTTGCCCTTGGTAACGCCTAAAATAGACTTAGAAGGATTTAAAGAAATGCCAAATTTTCTTCATCGCATGAGAATCTTTCTAAGATGATCGAAATGATCTGATCAGTTTTTAGAATACAAAGTTAAGTCGTCAAGATAAATCTGAATAATTTTACCGATCAAATCATCAAAATATATTTGCATAGCTCTTTGAAAAGTGGCACCTGCATTAGATAAGACAAAAGGAATATGTTCATAATCAAAAGTTCCCCAATGAGTAATAAAAGTGGTTTTAAATCTATCTTCCCTTTTAACCTTGATTTTATTATAACCAAAAAACCGTCAAGTAAGGACATCATCTGTGACCCTGCAACTTGCTGCAAAATCATTTCCATATTAGGGAGAGGAAAATGGTCTTTAACGCTGGCCCTATTAAATGCACAAAAATCAATGCATAATCTGATTTGACCTATTGCTTTTTGAACAGGAAACAAATTAGAAACCCACTTAGAATACATAACGGGGAAAATTATCCCAACGTTCAAGAGTTTTTCCAACTCCTTCTAAATAGTTGCTTCCAGTGCAAGGTTAATGGGTCTCTGTTTTTTCCTAATTGGTTTTATGCCTTCCTTGATAGGGATGGCATGATGTATAATAGTAACATCAAAACCACGAAGATCCTCATAAGACCAAGAAAAAACATATTGAAATTCACCAAGCAACTTAGTGAACTTCAATTTTTCTTCATCAGAACATTGGGCACCGATTTTAACGTTCTTTAGAGACTCGGGTGTTCCAATGTTCAAGGAAATGGTTTCACCCACTTTCCTTTTTGACTCCTCTTCTTTATGTTTTTGTTTTTTGCCTACATCACTCGATGAAAATGAACTTTCTAGAGGATTCATGCCCATAGTAATTTTGTTATCTTCCATTGATATGATTTCCTTAGGCTTATAAGGTTCATTTTGAATGAAAGCACAGATGCTCTCATCACTAGGGAAGACCTGCCATGACTTTATATTTTCCGGGATATGCAGATGATACAAAGATTGAAAGGTGCAATTAGGTCTTTGTGGAAGAATTTGTCGAGTAGGAGAGGATGCAAAAAACAACTAGCTTGTCAACCATTGAATTCGATTCCCTTTTAACATGAGTGATGTTGAAATATAGCAAGTTCGAGATAAGTTCCCAAACAGTTTGGGTGTAATGTTTCATTAACTTGTTGCTAGGAGAATATATCTTGTGTACAAGGTTTACAACAAGTTCAAAATCCCCAAAAACTGTAAGGTGACCACAACCTAGATTATAGGTATTTTCAATGCCTAGCAATAACGCTTCAAATTCAGTGACATTGTTTGTTCAATAAAACTCTAACCTATAGGAAAAGTTATGAATTTTACCCATAGAAGAGTACATGACAATACCAGCTCCATTTCCTTCATTAGAGCATGAACCATCAAAGTGCATATGCCACATCCCATCCTCTATGTCAATTTGTTCCAAGTGAGTGTTATCCTCATCAGCAAAGATGGAGTACACTCCTAGGTCATCTTCGATATAATTCACATTAGGTTGTGGGATGATTTCTATATAAGGTAAAATTCTCCCCTCCCTTAAGACTATGATGTTTTTACCATTTCGAGGAACAGATAAGTGTGTCCCGTCGAGTGAGTGGTATCCACCCATCAAATCTTTTCAATATCTTCCTAATATGATAGAGTAATTACTCACTGACATATCTATTACCTGAATATTAAGGGTTGTCCTTATTTCAGGGTGCGCGCACAAAATCAAGGTCACGTCCTTGATTTCACCTATGGCCGTTTGTTGTAAACTATTATAAGAGAGCATGATTTTGGCGTTTTCATTTGTACAATACAAACCTATCTCTTCCATAATAATTTTCGACATTACACTTGGACCTGAACCGTTGTCAATAAGTCAACAATGGGAAATCTTGTCCATAATCTTTACAGAAATATAAAAATGAGGGTTTTTACAGGGTGCCTAAAGTTATGTACACCTACTTTATTTACAGTTGAATCCTCTTCATCTACCTCTTCAGAGAGGTTGGCTACAATGGAAGATTTTCCTTCCATAAAAAATTTCAGATGCTTTTGTTGCTCAGGGACGACAACCATGTCCAGGAGGGTAGCATTTGCTTTTATATTAGCCAATTGATTAAGAATGTTGTATTCAAAATAGGGAAGAGGGGAGGTAGTTCCTTGACTTTCAGGAGCTTTAGAAACCTGAACAGTAGCAGCTGGTGAAGATAAGCTAGGGATGGAAGAAGTGCGAGGAGGATCATATTTACATTTTGGAGCATATGATTTATTCCTAGTATTTATGATCATAACATCCTCTGGCTCTACAAATTCTAGGACAACAATGGTAGTTTCAGGTATTTTACCAAAATTTTTATCTCTGGCACTCTTCTTTACTTCACATTTACTTTCCTCATGGTGTTCCTCGCAAAAGTTACACCAACTACAAGGCATGATAGCTTTAAGTTGAAATTTATTTTCATTAAGATTCTTTAAAGGTGGTGAAGAAGAAGATGAGGCCCCAGGGGTAAAAGAGGGCACATTTCCTTTTTGCTCATACACTATCATTCAATTATTCATGTCTTGTACAAGTTGTAAGAGGGTGGACATATCCATCTGTTTAACTGAGTCTCCCTTAGGAAGACATGTTCTTTCGAGTTGTTCCTCATACTCTAAAAAAGTATGCAGAGAAGAAACAAGCTTATCAATGGCCATTTCCTCAAGCCTATGATCGTAAGGGGAAGGTAATGCATTATAATAATGCATGAAAGCAGCTTGGTTCTGAGGGTGAATGAGTTCAGGGATTTGGTTGTATAATTTGGTGAAACACAAGTTGAAGGAATTGATAGTTTCACCATCCTTATAAGTGATGTTATTGTACTCCCATAACTACTCGGCTAGGCTTTTGGATTGACCTTAGGTATATTTGAACCAATAGAATAAATCCTCCCAAGTAGAAATAATCTTAGGAGGAAGGTCAAATAAATCGGTCACAGCCTTCCCCCTAAGGGAATTCACAAATAAGCACATACAAGTGTCGTTGTCATTAGTTCTTATGTTGTGACATGCATTAGAAAATGCCACTAAGTGTTCATTCACAGTGACCATGTTATTCCTTGAAAACCTATGGAGATTCTCTTTGAATTTAGGAAGTGGATGAGTAGCAGGTGCTAGGTTAAGAGGGAAGGAAACATGCCATGTAGTAGTTGTAGCATCTTCTTCAAACTGAAAAAGCCCATACTTTTTAATGACTTTAGTTGGGTTTGTAGTGGATTGAATAGGGACTTCATGACTATATAATCTACCAATAACTGATGAGGCTAAAGGTTGAGATGAATAAGAACCTCCAATGCCCCCAAAGCCACCACTAGATGCTATCTTGTGAATGATAGGTAAGGGAGAGAAAGACGAACTGGCTGAATCAGACAAAGTTCTCCTTAGAGTACTTTGTTGGGTTGACAAAACAACGTTTCTTCTTCCTATTTCAACAATAGGATTAATCTTAGGGGATAAACCTCTTCTTCACCTAGAGATACGAGTATTTAAGGACATGAAAAGAAGATCAAAACTATAGGAAAATAAAGCTAAAGTTGATTCCTAGGCTATATTTGCCTAGCTTCCCAACATTCTTGGACACTTATGTCTTGTTCAACTGCTTCCCATGAGCGTTCAAGTTCAACCCAGGTATTAGAGGTCTCTAAGATGGTATTAAACAAGGTTAAAGCAATGTTGGTCTGATCTTTAAGACCGAACTCAATATTGGGCTTCCTTGCAACAGGTACAGTCAGGAAGAAATGAAATAGTCAAATAAAAGATATCAGAAATATAAATATATTCAATGAAAAGAAAGTATAAAATCAACCAGAGAGATATGGAAGATCTGCCCAGTATGGTAGACAAATAAATGTTGAGGAAAAGATATGAAATTATCTTACTCAAGCATTTTTGGATCTTGCTTGGCTAAGGAAAGATAGTCGAGAATGTTACCCTATGTTTATAGCCTCAAAAAGTGTTTCCCAATTCACAAGTATTAATTACAAGGGCTTAGGATGCTTTTTTGAATAAAATATTGTTGCAAAAATATAACATTTTTATACAATTTTATGAATATATCAGATTGCAAAAGAAAATGTGGAGATCAAAAGCAAAAATACCAAGTCACATATGAACACATATGAGACATAATAGAAATCACTTTATTTCATTCCAAGAAATCAAAAGAATTGTTCTCATTACAAAATCCTTGTGGGGGGCATAGACCAAAATCCTTGTTCTCCTTTGGTTCTTCCTTCTCATTTGGCTTTTATGCATTCCAAATTAGTTGAAGTAGTTCAACTACTTCAATTAGTTAAGTTAATTAAAAATCAACTAACTTTTGTTTAGGGGAAGAATTAATAATAATAATAATCATAAGGGTATTGTAATAAATAATAATTAGTAGGTGGGACCCCTTGTGACTCCCTTTAATATCTTAACAAAAATAAACATAACTAGGCAATAAATTAAACACATCCCTCCTTGTGGCTCACATAATCATTTCCATAATTTCAAAATTAAATATCAATGATATTTCAAATCATATCCAAACATATAATATCCAAAATATCCAAAAATAGTTTGTTGTCCAAAACCTTCAGTAGTCCACTGTCCTCAATAAAACAATAATAACGTATAATAAAAAACTGTATTTGCCACTTTGAGAGGCAATTTTTCCTTTGTTGCTGCTATCCCCTTTTGAATTTATTGAATTAGCCTTAGGCTTTGTAGAGCCTTGAGGCTTGATCTCACTGATGACATGGGAACAATCATCTCTCAAGTGCATACGAGATGATATGGATTTGGATGAATCACTTGAAGGAGAGGAGGGGGCATCAACAACTTTTCCTTTATCATGCATATGGTGGGCTTCGGTTTTGAGTATTTTTCTTGCATGGGAGGACTGTACAGGTGACTGTGTAGGGGAAATTTGGAAATTTGGGTTAACAGGTCGAGGAGGAGCAGGTAAAGACAAATTTGGCCAGCCACGATGGTGGGAGACTATTGGGCTAACAATCTCCTGCCATCCATCGTTCTTGGGAACTCCAGGTTGAAACGAAACATGACGGGGCACAAGGATACCAGGGACATGCTGGGGCTGGAAGGGAGGCCTCTCTGGTCTATGTTGGACTACCCCTTGTCCAATCCAATTGAAAAATACAGCTTGGAAGATATGGTTTAACTCTTGAGGATCTGCATCAAAATGTATTGAGAATCTGGACCTTCTAGGACCTCTGTTCCAATTCCCTCTACCCCTATTATTTCAACCATGACTTCCTCTACTGAAGAGGATCATCATGTATGCATAAATTATTAGAAACTAGCTTCTTAAATAGACCATACATGACATTCTCTTAATATGAAAGAAAGTTTGGGTCAACAATCACATCAAACCCATGCAATCCAATCCATAAAATTCATTTAATAATTGTCAATGAGCAGGGGGTGGATTAGGGTTCAGGGATATCTAAGGGGATTGTATTGAGTGAAAAAGTGAGAAAATGAAAGGGAGTAAGAACATGATTACTGCTCAACAATTCATTAAACAATTGACTATGTAACAATAACCAAAACATATTAGTTTTCATCTATCTCTGTGTTATTTTTTAATCGTTGTCATACAGAGATTAAATTTAATTTTAATGAATAGGGTGTGCAAAATGAATTTGGGATAATGAGGGGATTTGTAATGAGTTAAAAAGTGAGAAAATGAAAGGGAATTAGATGGATATTGTTCATAAAATAAATGAAATAAATCAACTATCGTAACTCTGTTTCAAATTTAATCCAAAAGAATCCACTTCCAAGACCAAAACATTCATTGTTCCTCAATTGTATACAAAACTTCTTGCTATCTCAATAATTAAATTTCCTAGAATTCCTTAATTTATAATAGTATATGCATTGTAACATTTCCCATTCAAGAGTATTGTATATACTAACATTGATCTCTTCTTTTTAAAATAAACAAAACATGCACAACAATTATTGTTATATTATGCCCAACATTTATCCCTGATAATTAATAATGCACCATGATAAACAATCAAAAGTCACTGTTCTCTAACCAACAATCGGGCTCGATTTAGTATACACAGGTGCCTTCTCAATCAAAGACATACTTAAGAGCATACACGAGGGACTAATCATAACACAAGGTCTTCAATCATATAATCGATACAATATTGAATCGACAACAACAACCAAAACCAAATGGAACCTTGATCTTGCTTTTTGTGTGCATCAACATATGTAAGATTCTTTAAAAAAAAAATGATAGTCTACATGATGATTCCCATAGAACCATATCATATATGAAGCGAACAGAACTAAATTGACACACAGACACCTCTTTTACCTTGCCAGAACCCTGATCGGACTTAGTAAAACTCACGCGAGTGTCTTCTTATGCAATCAATATCATGATGGATTAAACACAGTGATCGATACCATAACTGAATAGAAAGACAGCTCTCGTTTGTATGCAACCACTCATTTTCTTTCTTATTTTTTCAAACAAATTCATCACAGAAGGATCACACGGAGATTCGACTAAAAGGATGGGTTTATAAATGAGGGAGCACATGTCTTCAAACTCCCACAATCATTAAACTGATAACCCAAAACTTGACAAACCCCAGAAGGTGCCCGAGGAGGGCAGAGGAAACCAGAGTTCGAGTCAGGTTCTTAAAAAATTAAATGCAGAGAGGCAATGAAAGCCTGCTTGTATTTTTTTTAAAACATGGAGAGATAATGGTCTTTCAAATCCTGATTTCCATTTCCATTGATTAATCAACCACAAACCACAATGTAATCTTGAAAACAGAGAGCTATGCTCTTCTAAAAAAATGTAGTGTTTCATCTTATACTTTCAAGACTTTGATAGAATCATAAGTGAACGCCTGAGGAGAGAAAAAGAAAATTCAAGTAAAACAACCCAGTTGCACACATGTGCCTCTATCACTTTGCAGACAGGAATGAGGGTTAACTTAAACAAAGGAGGGTATTCAAAACATAATGAAATAACGTCTCTTTCCAACAACTGGGAGGTTGATAACCTTTGACAACAATTGAGAGTGAGGCCACATAGAGTAATAATTATAGCAGGGATGAGAGGAGTGGTGTGTGGAAGATCTTCATATCCTCATATACATTAAATACACATGCCTGTATTAACATTCAGGGCCAACCAAGACTAGGATTTTGGAAATCTTCTAGCGACAAGACAGTAAGGAACGACCATCAACAACAACTCAAGGCTTAAACAAAAGAACACATCAACTGTCGACAGTTTCTCTGCAACTGTATAAACATTACAACAACGATCAAGAGGGAAACAAGTTGACAGACACTGATACACAGAATGGTGGTTAAAACCCTCAACCATCAAACTCAGAGCCTTATTGCACCACTACCACTATTATTCCACAGAGAACCATCATAAAAAGCACACTGACAAAAAAAAAAACCAATGTGCAAACTTTATAATCAATAATACCCATTTCTCTGCTTACAATTACCAACATTTTATAGTCATCACAGAGAGCCATAACACCATATTTACACATAGTAAAAAAACTCAAGAAAACAAATAATCCATGCATCACTGAGACATCATTTGGTTCATAAAATAGAGAGTCCATCATGGATGGAAATTTCATAGCCATACCTGTGAGAAAATATTTTCAATGGTGAACCAATCAAGTTTTCCCTTGTCAATCCTGAAAACATGGAGCTTCACAACCAACAGAGCAACAATGCAACAATGATAGGGTGATGGGTGATAGGGAGGTTTAGAGTGACGTGAAGTAAATGCACGTCGCTTCCTCACCTGGCCCCATTTAATTCCATGTACGAGACAACCCAATAAACATAACTTCTACCATTAAATCAAACCATATAACCAATGCATAATCAATGCCAATCCATTGTAAGATCTGATACCATATCTATTGCATAGTGCACCACCCGAGATGTCTCATATATACATTAACCTTTGCCATAAATCTACACAATAATCACATATCAACATTGCTATATGTGTCTCCATTAGACTTTAATAAAATTTGTATAGTCCTTTAACCAAACACATAATATAATAGCTAGGTCATCCATTGTCACAAGGTCTATACATAATCCTTTTTCCATATCTTTATTTGAAGTTTACATGTAGTTTTTTTTACCATAGATTAAGAAATTTTCCATAGTTTCATGTCTTTTGTTTGAGCTAGCTCCTATTTAATTATCCGTTGCGTATATGTGGACAAGTAATCAATATATGAATTAGTAACAAGGTTATAACATAACACTTGTAAACAACATGATCCTCATACCCATGGAAATTGTTCTGTGTCGCAAGTGATTACCAACAACATTCAACAATAATGCATTAACCACTCGTTGTCACGCCAAAAGAAACCAAGACTGCATCATAAAAAATGTAGGACTGTGTAGGAACATCATAATAGGAGAAAAATATGTGTAATATTTCTACCCTTCTGCCTCTAGTCTACAATGGGGTCCCACCTACTAGTATTATATTATTATCATAATTAAATAATAGTTCTTTAGCAATCCTTTGCGGGCGGAATTCATCATTTTGATTTTAATCGTCAACAAAGCACTCCCCCTCTTCAAGATCTGTTGGTTCTTCTGGTTAAATTGTTGCAGTTGCAACAATAGTAGTGGGGTCTACATCGATGCTTTTTATTCTCCCATTATTTTCTGAATCAGATTTTGAATCAGGGTTTGGCTCCTTTTCTTTGATCTTGTCCACCAATGATTGTGTTGAGCGACTTTTACTTGTTTTGTTCCATGGGATTTTGTGGAATTTGCACCACTTTCCAGTGTCCTTCTTCCTCTTTCCATTACCCTTCTTTTCATGTGGCTTGGACTAGTTTTCTTGAGGCTGGTTGTTAGGGTTGTCTTTACCATACTTTGGTTTTTGTGTATTTGCAGACCTGAACTCCTATTTGTTTTGGTGCTTAAATTTCTGCTCTATTTTAACAACATATCGATAGGAAACTCCTAGTTATGAAATGTTCAGGAAATCCATTTTGGTTTGGATATACCTATGCAGAGCCCTACAATATTTCATAGCCAGATGCTACTCAGAGTATTTGACACCCAACTTGGTGAAAAAGGTATGGAAAGTATTTGTGAACTCCAAAATTGTTTGGCCCCTCTCCTACCGCCGTGTGTTCCATCTCATGTACTGGTCTCCATAGTTACCAATAGGGTAATATTGTTCCTTGACCGCATCCACAAAAAAATCCCAAGTGGGCTCTGCCCCATATGTTCCATAATCCTCTGTGGAACTTTTCTACCAATAAGTTCTCCACCAATGTTTGACATGGGGAAGAGCCTTAAGGAGTGCGAAGGTTATCTTTTCGCTGTCGAAAAAATTGTGAACAGAGAAATAACCTTCTAGTAGATTTAACCATTTTTCTAGGGAATCTGCATTGATCTGACCTTCAAATACGAGAATATCAAAATTAACTTGTACCTTGAAAGGAGAGGTGCCTCCAAAGTCACTTCGTGATGAAGATGTTCCTGCTGTTATCGACAGGTGTTGAAGAATGTGGGAAAAATTCCGTAACATTTCGTCCCTTTGTTGCATGAGAGCTTGTTCAAACAACATATTACTAGAATCTTCTGCTCTGTCATCTTTATTTTATTTCTCCATGGAGGGTTTATTGGGTCTGTGAGAGAGATTGTCCTCAAGAGATACAATCTTGATACCCAACTTTCTATACTCAGACCATGTCAGGGACATGCACTGAAAAAAAATCAAGAGCATCTTGCTCCGATACCACTGATCCAGATTATTTTCGACATGAAATGAGAGAGGAGATATAATAAATAAATGTACAAAAATATAATAGTTATCCAATAATATAAAAAATATATATCATATATGTAACCATAAACATAGAGATATAGTAATACACAATTTCTATTAATGAGCGAAATGTACAAAATTGTAGAAATACAGAGTGAAAGACTCGCTAGAATGGTGGGAACTTATCTCTGAGAAGAGATGTGATGGCTACACTCATTCACAAGAACATGGATGTTACAATGAGGCTCCAAATTCATTTTTAATATAAATAAAATCCAAAAACCCTAACCCCGAAAGATGAAAAGCCAACAGTTTTGTGGACCCCGTTTTGGGTAGTTTGGTGTATCAAATTCCCGGGGGCGTAACTTTGGCATACAATCTCTGTTTGGGGTGCACGATAGCTCATTGGAAAGGTATTGATGAGGAAATTAATTTCACATGATAAATAAAAGCCTTCTTCCATTATTGAGGTTCCCTGTCATGAGAAAACTCCATTTAGGACCTTAAAATGGCCTAGAAGTTTGGGACTCGAAAAACTGCTAAAAATAGTAAATTGCGAACAAATTGTTCTGAGCCAGTTGGAATAGATGGGTGGCCACTGATATCCACCTGGATCAGTATTGAAGCTCAAGTGAAAGAATAGTATGACATTAATGTGATCAATAATGGAAAATTTGGAGTTTATTGTCCTACATTCTTCATTAAGGAAAGACGTGGAGTTTCTAAAGTAGAAAATAAAGTCAAAATAATTGCAAAAGTTGATGAAATTTAAAATAATGGCACAAATGAAACCTAAAATGGTAGAACTAAAAGAAAATTCTATTCAACAAACATAGATTAATAAAAGGAGCCATGAGATTTGAGTTGATTTAATTAAAATCAATCACTTTTACAACCCCCATTAGGGTTTGATTCCTCAAGAATGGGTAGCACACTCCCCTAAGGGAAATTTTTCAGTGGTTGAGTCATCATGACCATTAAGTCAGGTTAAGTGGTTGCTTGATAGTGTAAATAATGTCCCACCTCTTGATAGGTGGTGGATGCTTATAAATGAAATTTTATAGAAAACATCATATAAAAAAATTACAAAAAAAGAGGATTGAGGGCACCTACACACCCAAGAGTGGTTTGCACCTACAAATTCAGGTTTTTTAAGAACATCTACAAAAATGTTAATGAGTAATATGATTTGATTGATATATCAATAGAATATATATCAAGAAGGGGGACCCTAATATGATTTTATTGATGTATGGTTTTTTAATTTGATGTTTGGCATGCAACATAGGGATAAATTTGAAAAATAATGGATAGCAAGAATGCAATTATAAATAATGTGTAGTGATCTCTATCTCCCTAAAAAATCTACATTTGTTGGCACAAGTACTCATGAAATTTATTGATAACTTTTCAAGAAAATTTTGGGTGTACTTTCTCAAGTACAAGTCAAATGTTCTTGAAACATTTAAGGACTACCATGGTTAAGAGTAAAAGTGGGAAGATGATTAAGGTTCCGATACCAACAATTGGGAAAACATATATTTTTTAATGACATATACAATTATTACAAAGCTATTAATATTTTCAAGAAGGTTGTTGCCTCATATATTCTACAATACATCAATTGTGAACATGAAAATATAGCCAATGTGAATATGATAAGAGGCATGCTTAAGGGAAAAAATATGTCTAACAAATTCTAGGTTGAAGTTATATATACAATAGTGCACCAACTTATTAGAAGCCCTTGGAGACATGAAAGGAATCACACTTGAATATTCATGGAATAAAAGAGAGCCATAGGGAAATCATTTCAAAATGCACATGTGTCATAAACATAATTTAAAAAAAAATCCATCTGTGTAGGGTACAATTAAGAGTTGAAAACATACAAACTCTAGGGTACAATTAAGAGTTGAAAACATACAAACTCTTCCAATTTATAAAAGAAAGACATAGTAAGAAATGAGATTATAGACAATAGTGCACCAACTTATTAGAAGCCCTGGGAGACATGAAAGGCATCACACTTGAATATGCATGGAATAAAAGAGAACCATAGAGAAATCATCTCAAAATGCATGGGTGTCATAAGCATAATCTAAAAAATAATAATCCATTTGTGTAGGGTACAATTAAGAGTTCAAAACATAGAAACTCTTCCAATTTATAAAACAAAGGCATAGTAAGAAATGAGATTCTATACAATAGTGCACCAACTTATTATAATCCCTTGGAGACATGAAAGACATCACACTTGAATATGCATGGAATAAAAGAGAACCACAGGGAAATCATCTCCAAATGCACATGTGTCATAAGCATAATCTAAAAAAGAAAAATCCATCTTTATAGGGTACAATTATGAGTTCAAAAACATACAAGCTCTTCCAATTTATAAAATAAATACATAGTAAGAAATGAGATTCCATAATGCGTATTGATTCCACCTTCCTGAATTTCAAGCTCATGCATATTTGTCTTTTTTACAAGCACTACCTCACATTCAGGTAAGGCCTTGAAATAGGTAGAATTGTTCGCCACTTCTAATTTCATAAGAAACTACTTTTTCCCCCCTTCAAATATGCACACAAATCATTTTTTCAATTGTTAATTAGACAAACCAAACTACTCAGACAATTTTTCACATGGAGAGAGGGGGGAATGGTTTTTCAAAATTGTACAAAATTTCACAATTGTTTTGCTAATTTTTCACATAATTAAATGCAAGTGGTGGTTGGTGAGGAATTCCATCTTCTATAGTTATGAGGGCATGGGGGTTGAGTACAAACATCATGAGGAGTGTAAGACACTCCATCCTCATAGGAATTTGAACCTCTTCTATTCCATGTGATCTCTTCCATGCTAATTCAAATTGGCCCAAACACTATCGCCATTATTATCTCAACTCACTCATTCTTACAATCCAAGGGATTCTCATTCAAGCCCATTATTACCATCACTCTCATTATACAAACCATTCTCTCATGTCAGCACAACTCTTAAGTTATGGAGCTTCATTCTCAAGTCAGGGACTAAGATTCGAGCTTGTAAAAGACCAAATAGAGTCCTGAAAGATAATATAGTGGACTTTAGAATAGAGATGGAAGGTTGTAGAGGAGAATAGAGGTGAGGTTATTTAGGAAACCATACCTTTCCCCATAGGTTACTATTCATTGAGTGATCAAGGGATGAGGTATAAATTTGTTAGTTTATTCTTGAAGGTAGACATCAAATTAGACTCTTTTTGCACACACTAAAGAGAATTGGAGGGAAGAATATTCATGAGGCACTATTGAGTAGAGAAGGGAAGTATCTTCTTTGTGTTGAGTGGGGCATTGGAAGAGAGAGCCAAGGATATTCTAGTTGGATGTTCGACTAGAGTATTATGTGGTAAACAATTTGTCTAAGCTTGAGAGAAATTAGGTTGGGTGAGTGACTTGAGAGTCCCTGACCAATTAATTGTGTTCTTGTGGCCTCATAATTTGCCTTGGAGGTGGAATTTGTAGTGGATGCCTAGGGTTGGGTGGAAAATTTCTCACAATCAACCAATTTATTGGCCCATTCTGTTTAAAATGCAAGTGTTCCATCTCTTCCTGAATTCATGTTTATGAAGTTAACCTTGTATTTTATTATATATGAATTTAGAAATGTAATTCATGGTTATAGGAATTTTCGCATGCTTGGTTTGTTTCCTTGCTTAGTTTCTCACTTAAGTGAGTTTGAATAGCCTTGGAGTATTGGATTCTAACTTATGATAAGTACTTCAAATTTGATCCATTAAGGACTTGAGTAGCTTTAAATACTTCTATATGTTGGCATGGTCATAGGGAAAAAACCAACATGAAGCATGATCCTTTGAATAAGCCTTCAAATATTCTAAGTTCAAATTCTATCTGAAGCATGCAAGCTTGTTTATTTGAGTTTGGACTCTTGTTTTATTCTCAAGTTGGGTATAACTTCGAAATATGGACCGAAAGTATTTTACATTAGGACTAGGGTCTTGGAGGAACACTTGATTCCCTTCTTTCCTGGGAAAAAATTCAAAAGGGCTCGATGGCCTTATATCTTGTTTGTCATTGATTCCAAGTGTATCTTTCAAAGTAGTTCAATGGTCTCTTTTCCTTGCTTTTAAATTAGTACTTTGAAGAAGAATAAAGGCCTTTCCTTTGAAGCTGAGGCAAATCTTTGAATTATCCTAAAGTATCTTCTTTGAAGATTAGGGGTTATGTTTCAAAGTGGCTCATTGAAGTTTGGGGTAATTTTTAAAAGAGGTGAATGGCCATCATATTTCAAGGTTGGGCCACTTATTTGAAGGAGGCTTGGTGACATATCTTTCAATTATCAAGTGTATCTTCAAAATAGGCCTAATGGATCGTCTTTGGAGAATCCTCAATGACATTTTCCCTTTGAATCAAGCACACCATTGAAATGTGGTCAATGGCCAATTTTGAAGAACTCTTGATGGTCTTTCCCTTTGAATGGGGCACAACTTTGAAATGTGGCTGATGACCAATTTTGAAGAAGGCCTAATGACCTTTCTCCTTCAAATAAGGCACAACTTTGAAATGTGGACAATGGAAAATTTCAAAGAAGCCTTGATGGCCTTTCCCCTCAAATTGGGCACTACTTTAAAATGTGGTTGATGGCAAATTTCAAAGAAATCCTAATGGATTTACCTTTGAAAATTGGGCATGACTTTGAAATGTGGTCAATGGCCAATTTCAAATAATCCTAATGACTTTACATTCAAAAATTGGGCACGACACTCAAAAGAAGTTGATGGTCAATCCTTCAAATGGGCTCTATGGCTATTGATTCGAATGGGCTTAATCGGTCAATATTTGGATAGGGTTGGTGTTGGTTTTGGAGCCTGATTATCTTCCTGATTCAGAGGTATTTCACTTTCAGTCATGTTTATACCCCATGAAGTATTTACACCCCAGAAGTATGTACACTCTTCCACACGGGGGAGTGCAGAGGGGGTACCCCCTCTACGGGGTTCGGGGGGGCTATCCCCCCGGTTGGGGGGTCTGGGGGCAATCGGGCCCCCAGCGGGGGTTCAGGGGAAAAGCCCCCAAAGGAAAAATTGCCTTGTAAATGTATATTGTAATTTCATTGTAAATATGGACCATTCATTATAAGGTCACAGATCTAACGATAGAGATTATGTTAGGGTTTTTTTCCCTAGAAGGCAAACCTATTTTATGAGGTATATGTATTGCGGCTATGGATGATGGAGAATATTGTATTTTGAGATAAGAGACTGTGGGAGAAACAAGAGGAAGTTACAGCGGGTTTGTTGTAGGTTGTATCCCTTCATATGCTTGATAATAATAAAGGAAGGACCTGTAAATTTCTCTGGTGGACGTAGCCCACACTGGGTGAACCATATAAATCTATGTCTCTATTGTATTGTGTATCTTCTGTGTTTTGTTTCCGAATTTGTTTTATTTTATTGCTCCACGGTCCTGTTTTTCTAACAACTGGTATCAGAGCGAAAGGTAACTCGCAGGAAAAGAGTGTTCCTAGTTCAAGTGGGAGCAATGTTGGAAGATGGAAAGTTTAGGGTCGAGAAATTTAACAGCCAAAACTACCAGTTATGGAAGATGCAGATGGAAGACTATTTATATCAGAAGGATCTATTCCTACCATTGGGAGGAATAGCAAAGAAGTTGACGGCTACGAAGGATGAAGAATGGGAGATTCTTGACAGAAAGTCTCTAGGAATGATACGGCTGAGCCTGGCAGCGTCGGTGGCTTTTAATATTTCCAAAGAAAAGACAACGAAGGGTTTGATGGACGCATTAGCTAAATTGTATGAAAAACCCTCGGTGTCTAATAAGGTATTTCTAATGAAGAGATTATTTAATATGAAGATGTCGGAAGGTGGGTTTGTTGCAGATCATTTAAATGATTTTAATACAATTACTAATCAACTAAGTTCTGTAAAAGTGGACTTTGATGATGAGGTTGGGGCTCTTCTAATCTTGTGCTTATTTCCAGAAAGATGGAACGACTTGGTCATGGCTATAAGTAACTCTGTCTTTGGTTCAAATACTTTAAAATTTGATGATGTTGTTGGTGTTAGCCTTAGTGAGGAAATGCGATGGAAAAGCATGGGTGAGACATCAGGAAATGCGTTGAACATGGAGAACAGGGGAAGACAAAAGGATAGAGGAAAGGGTTTCATGAACTGTGGAAATTCTAGGAAGGGAAGATCCAAATCCAGACTTGGAAAGATAGAGTGTTGGAATTGTGGGAAGAAAGGACATCTGAAGAAAGACTGCAGAGCTCCAAAGAAACAAAGAGATGGACAGCAGGAGAGAAATCAGGA
>ML784899.1:345070-361445 GCA_009831015.1 Picea engelmannii | reverse complement strand
AAGGGGCATTAACTATGTGGATAAGGGAATGCATGCAGAGATAAGGAAATAAATGAGGGAAAAGGGCGATGAAGGAGGGGATGAGCTGAGGAGGTTTACGAAGGAAGGAGATTATCATTCTACAGGGGGATTTTATTGTGGGGGGGTTCTCTTGGATTTGGAGAGAGGAGAGTTTGAGTTCTGTAGTCAGAAGGATTAGTACAGGGGGCACCAGTTTGTGGGGGGTTTTGGATACGGGGGCCAGGATATCCATATGGTATCCTAGAGCTAGGAAGTTGTCCTAGTTGGCAGGGTGGAAACTCGGTTTGGGCAGAGTTGGTCTGGGGCTTCAAGCTGGGCAAGACAAGCGGAAGCAGCAGGAAGGTCAACAAGACAAGCGGAAGGTTAGCATCAGACTAAGGTATTTTAATTTACGTATTTTTTTTATGCAATTTAAGGAATATGATGTGTTATGAGGTTGTCTGTAAGCTATTATGTTTAACTCAATAAATTTATATGTTCTGGTGATTAATTTATTTGTGCAATTGAAATGATTTATATCAAAATTTGTATTAATAAGCACCTCTTTAACATTAATATTAATAATATTTGTATCATAATAAGCTCATTAATATTAATAATATTTATAACATAATCAACTCATTAGTACAAATTTTGATGTAATATGATTTGATATAAGTAAAAAAAATAAAAATAGTGAAATCTGTTTTCTCTACAAAATGTCTTACAAACCAACCTATATTTATTTAACTCCAAATAAATCAAGCTCCTAGATAGATCAAATCTCTTGAGGTGAAAACCTTTAAACTTTCCTCAAGTTTTTCACTCTAAAAAATGTTTGCACCTCGAAAGATTTGATCCATGTGAGAGCTTGATAGATTCAGAGTTAAATGAATCTAGGCCGGTTGTTATTCATTCAAAGTATATATATCCTCAATTTTTTCACGTAACTCCAAAGATTTGATCCATCTGGGAGCTTGATGGATTCACAGTTAAATGAATCTAGGCCGGTTGTTATTCATTCAAAGTATATAACAACTAGCCTAGATTCACTTAACTCTGAATCTATCAAGCTCCCATATATAATGGAGTCAACATAATTTTTTTTTAATATTTTTTCATTTTTTAATATTATTTTAATGTTTAATTATTATTTTAAAGTTGTAAGTTACATGAACATCTCCCCATGTTGAGGTGGAGAGTGTGTATATAATGGAGCCAACATAAATTTTCAGTTTTTAATTTTTTATTAGTCCCTTTTGGAAACTAGGGACTATAGCTTTCCATAGGAGTGCAACCATCATTGACCTCATATTACCTTACCTGGTAGGTTTTGGTAAATTATATGGTGCAGTTTGGTTCATTTTTACAATAGATTTCCGCACTACCATAAGTTTCCATTGAAATTCTATTGAAATTTTGTTTTAATGGATTTATTTTCTAGAACAATTTTGTTTTTGTATTTATTGGATTTTATAAACTTAATTCCTATAATGTGTTCTATTACATGAACATCTCCTTCATACTGAAATGTAAAGTGCCTCTTGATACAATAATAAATTTTTTATTGAATAAAATTATAAAAAATAATTATACATATAAATTTAAAAATAAAATAAAGTTATTAATTTATTTTATTATGATAACTACACGACATATGTTTTAATTGAATTTTATGTAAGTTGTAAAGAAATTTAATAAATTCCATGCAATATTCAATTCTTTACTAGAAAATGCCAATGCCAGTATTTGATGTGTTTTGAATGTTACAACCGACAATTATTCTGAGGCAACTATGTTACATAAATTCAGAAACAAGAAAATAAGAATGGGAGAGTAAAGTAAATGGGAAAATTACATAAAAGTCTTGAAACTCGGTGTTGGTTTTAAACTACTTTATCTACTCTGATCTTACCCTACTATCATAAGTCGAACCAGGTTCAGATTTAACAAGCTTCCAACAAAATCCCTCTAAAACTATCGACCCTCCTGGTAAACCAGAAGGAAGTGCAATACATAGGGTACACTACGCGGTCTCACCCAAGATAGTTCTATGGGTGGCCGCAATACTCAAACGCTTGTAGCTTGGGATTTAGTTGGGATATGTAATTGTCCCTTGTGATCTTTATTTATTTAGTCTAACGTCTTAATTAGTCAATCACTCTTACTCATGCATGTGGAATATTAGATCTAACTAGTTCCTTCATTCATTTATCTAGCATTTAATCATTAACAACAATGGATATGCATAACATTCAATCATATAACACAAGTTTTACCGTGTTTCACCCCCTCCTGGTCTACGTCGCCAAAGATTTGTCTCTCAAGCTCTTTTATTATGTCTTATCAATATATCACATCGTGCACGTTTACAGTCTTGGATCTTACAATCTCAACAGGCTTCTCGATCCCTGTGAAGCTGAATAGATCGCACCAAGCTCCTCAGCCTGCAACCTAACCCTCGAGATCAGGTTGCTCGAATCTTCTCTAGCTCACCAGCTTACAAAATTATTGCAATTCTATCCTTTCTCATTCTTCTCTCTCTCTCTCTCTCTCTCTCTCTCTCTGTCCCCCCTCCTAGACCTCCTAGGTACTATTTATACATACACTTGGCTTGTCAAGAATTACAATATCATGAAAAAACCCTAACCCTAATGTAGTTAGGTCTCCCTTGCATGTACACCTCACATGCTTCCTTTGCATCTGCTTCTTTTCCTTCTAGTTGTCTTTTCTTTCCACTTCATGCTTTTCTCTCAAAAAATGGCCTTTTTCCCAAAAATGGGCCTTCACCCAACATGCCCCTAACACTGACATGTGGCTCGTCCTAAGCCACCTATACTATGCGTGCTTCTTCAAAAGCTTCTACCAGAGTGTGGAACTTGTTTGCAAGTTCCATTTCTTGTGTTTGAGCCTACGTGGCCTTTCCTTTGAGTGTATCTAACACTTGTGTTGTGATCTCCTCCCTGATCATTTCTGCGCACTATGCATGTGTTTGCGCCATGTTATTCTTTTCCTCCTCTTCCTGTGCAACAACCTCCACGACTAGCTCTAGGAGAGGTTCCATATGAGCTTGTCAGTCCTTCTTTTGCGTCTATGCGATGACTAGCTCTACTTGTAGCTTCGTCATGTCTTGCACTCGTTTGAGGCACTCAGTGATCTTCATCATTTTTTGCCTCTGCTTGAGGTCTTAGATGGTTGTGCTTATCTTTTCCTCTTCTTGGTCCCAGTGTTGGACCTGTTCATCTTCTTCTAGAATTGTCCATAGCTGTGCCACCCTGTCGAACAAGTCCACAAATGTGTTGACTTGTCATTCCATTTCCTCCATTTGTCATGCATCTTCTTGCCTCCTTTGTTCCTTCACTTCCGAGGGAGTTGTAGGAATGAGTTGTTCCCATAGGTTTTCAATCTCCTACCTGTATTGATCAATTGTTTGGACAATATGATCAATCTTCTACGTTGTGGTGAGCTCTACTATTTGCGTGCTATTCGAGACTTTGTCATAGGCTACATCCACTCCCTGTTCGAGCCTATCCACACGATATTTCTCATCTTTGGTCTCGAGATTCACCTTCTCGAGCACCAATTCCAACTCCTCTGTGTGATCCCTTGTATGTTGCAACTCTGCTGCTTTTTTTTGTGCGCGCGACTGCACCTCCTGTGCGACACTGACTTGTAGTTTGTACAGTGCCTTGGTTGGTATTTTCTCCATTACCAATTGTATCTATGCTAGATATTTCAGGGGTGTTTGGGATACAATCTCATCCATGTGCAACATGTTGGGTGTAATATCGAAGGTCGGGCTCGTGTGCACTATCATTTGTATCATATCATGTTCACTCAGCACAACCCTGGATTCTTCTTATGATGGTGTGGGGAAGGACTCTATTTGTTTGTCCATTCTCTATTTGCCTCTGATGTACTCTAGGACCTGCCTTATGTTTTCCAACTCATCCTGAATGCGGCTTCTTTGGTGTTGGGCATCTTCATTCTCCTCAGCTACACAGTCCTAGACTCTTTCGGACATGATCTCAACATCGTCCTCGATTATTTTATATTATGGTGGTTGCTTGTGCGCCTTGGCCTTTTTGCGCACACCCCTAGTGTGGATGATAAGTCTCTTGGTCTAGCCTTATTCCTATGGGGTGGGAGTCGATGGGGTTCCTTGTGCTGTCGCAACCCCTTTTTCCAGTTCTTTTGGTGTTGGGGTAGTTTCTTTTTGTCTAGCCTAGGTACCTTTCTTTGGCACACTCCCCTTATTTTTTTGTGTCGGATTCTGACATGGATTTGGATACTTTGGTGCAACATTATCCCCGACAGGTGTCTTAACTTTCCCTGCATTGGCCTCCGTACCTATAAGCATCTCTTGAGTTCGGACTGGAATTCTCCAGTCATCTTGCCAATCCCCAATTTCCATCTCTACGTCTTCTTCTTTTATGCAGTATATAAGTTGCATCCATTATTTCTCAGGATCCCTTCTTGCTTAGATCCATATTGTGTGCCTTATTGCTTTGAAGTTTGTGATGTATCGGTATTGCGCAACCAATTCTAGAGTAATTCTCCAACTATTATAAATTCTCTCTTGGAGCTCGTTATTGTATCGCATGAACATGCTTGCATTGGTATTTTTGATTTTGGGGTCTGACGTGCTCCCCAACGAAGTGTACCACGCTGCACGAAAACAATTGGTCCACTCACAAAAATATGTATACTGCGGCTCCCTCCATCCGATCAAGGTGATAAATATTAGTAGACAAGAGTAATGAAACTATGCTCCCAGATCTTGCGCCTCTCTGTAGTTGTCAAGGTAGATGTTTAGTAAGTATGGGCCCCAACTGAGCATAGTGCCCTCTGCACACTATGTTGTAGCCGCGACGACCCCGTCAGGGACTTCCTCCTTGTGGAACTTTTTAAGTAGTTTTCAAGCCATGAGTTTGGTGGCCAACTTTGTTGTTGCATCATTGATGTGCTTGATAATGATTATGTGTGACCCTCGCTCTATGCCATATGTCTTTTTCATCTCCTCTGTCGGTGCCTTCTCCTTTGTCTTTTCGTCGAGGTACTGTGCGGGATTCTCCCCCCGAGATGGTAGACCCGTGATAAAATAAATGAGCTCCATGTATATAGAGACAAGCTCTTCCAACCATAGGTAACCTTCATGGGTGACGAACATCAATTTATTGACGCATTTTTTTGCGTCTCGTCCCCTACCAAAATGTGGAATATCCAACAAGTTTATAATTTCGGTGTTGGCCAATCCGATTACCCACTTTTTTGGTTGTAAAATTGGATCACCGAAGGGCCCTGTTCCTACACTGTCAAGGTAGACTTGCCTTGTGAATTCTGGGAACTTTTCCACGTCATCCACATCATGGTCCGAGTAGCGCATTCTTTCCACTCATCCCAGAAGGTTAGGCATGGCCTACACGCCTTAAGGAATGCGCGGTAGGACTATGGTTGTTGCATATTTTCTACGCGGTAACCTTTCCATGTGTTGTTTTCCCTTTTGTTGTGGTGGTTGGCTTGAGGTTCCAGCCTCCATTGTTCTCTCATCGGTGTAAGCTTATGGCTGGCCAGTAACATATTCTACTAGCCCCTCCTACTACTACGCAAGATCTACTTTGTGTGATTGTCTTTGCACGACAACTTCTGTATGTTTTGGGGTTGTCCCATTTACCCTCTGAGCTATGTCATTGTTCATGGGTCTCGAAGGATTACCTGCATCCTCATCCTATTGGCCCTACCTAGTTCCCTACATGTTGACATCCATGCCAACCGTTGTTGTTGGTTGGGCTTCCTCCACCACGGGTGTGGGGCTCGTTGGTTCCATATGGGGTGAGGGAATTTCGTCCAAGTTGACAAATTCTGCGGCCTATGTAGGTTGTTGCTCAATTCCTTGTGTCTGTTGTGGTGATCTATGGTGGCTTCAAGGTTTCCTGCTAGATTGGCTCGGTGCATCGAACTTGGGTGGTGCCATGGTGGTTTAAGGCTGATTTCTGTCGAACTGGTTTCCTTTGTATCTCTTGATAAATCGTTCTTCACTATGTATGATCTATCTCTTTATGATTTCACAATTTCACAATAAGTGTTATGTTTTTCGCGTTCCTTCCTTATATAGCAAGTGTCGTGAAGATTCTCATAGAAGCTACCCGAGTTGTGATTTAAATGAAATTGCGCTTCCCGCGTATGTGAAATTCAATTTCCTTGACGCCGCTAATTGGTGCAATTAATTCAAAGGTGCTTCAAGAGTACTTTTCATTCAATTTTATATATGCCACTAGTTGGCACGATTAATGCAAAGGCACTTCAAGAGTACGTGACATTCAATTTGATAGACATCGCTAGTTGGTGCCTTTTTGTCGTAACCGCCATTTTTCAAATTTTTGCCTTTTTCTGACCGTTGGTCCTTTTTCCAGTGCACTGATATTTTTAAGTGTGAGAAATATTTGTGCTATCTCACCCTTCCTTGGTGCGGAGTGTATTGGTCTTATGATGCATGCGGAATTTTCTCTTTTCGTCGTGTTTTTTTTTTTGATATAATTTTTTTTACATCTCTCTTTTCTGCATGGTAACTTTCTAAGTGCTAGGAGGTCGATTGTCCCTATATATTTTCATTCGACTCTCTTTGATCATTACTCTGAGTTCTATACCTCTTAAATCTTTCAACTATACATCTCCCCTATCTGTGACAATTTTTACTTCATATGGTCCCAACAAATGTACTCTAAATTTTCCTAGGTGCTGAAGAAATTTGTTGTCATACACCAAGATTAGGTCTCCTTCCTTGAAACTCTTCCTTTTAATATGTCTATTATGAAAATATTTTTCCCTTTCTTTCTGTACCTCTTGGTGAAATCCTGTTAGGATCCTATCTTCCTCCATTTCCAATAGTTGACTTAGCCTTTCTTTGATTGCGCCTCATTCTGTCATGTTGGTGATTACTACTACGTGCAATATATGTACAAAAAACTCTAATGGCACCACTGCTTCTTGCCCATACACCAACCTGAATGGCTTATGCCCTGTCAACTTTTTGCATGTAGTCCTATATGCCCATAGTACTGCTAGTATTTTCAAGTCCCAATCGTCCTTGTTGATGTTGCAGATATTTGGCAATGCATTCGCTAGGATCTTATTAAAGGCTTCCACTGTTCCATTTACTTGAGGGTCATATGGTGTACTCTTTTGAGGATATACTTCAAACTTCTTAGTCATAGCCCTAATAGTATTGTTAATGAAGTGAGTACCTTGGTCACTCATCAGAATCCTTGGGCATCCAAATCTAGTGATCACTTGCTCAAACAGGAAGTGCATTGTTGTCTCCCCACAACAATCTTTTATCGATGTTGCTTTTGCTCATCTCGTTAGATACTCTGTTGCAGTAATGATATACCTTTCTCATGACCTCTTTGTCGATGGGTTAATTGGTTCTACAAAGTCTATTGCCCATTTGTAAAATACCTGCAAGGTTATTTGTGGTCTTAGGCGCATCTCATCCCATCTATTAGGTTTACGAACCCTCTGAAATACATCACATCTCTGGCAGTAGTCCTTCGCATCTCTCTGAACGGTCATCCACCATACTCCTGTGTGCAATACCTTCTATGTAGTAGATTTTCCTACATAATGTCCTCCCGTTATTCCCTCACGGGCCTCTGCTAAAATACTAGGTCTTTCATGTTCTAGTACACATCGTCTCAAGATGTTATCTCCACCCATATTGTATAAGTGTCCTACAATCAATTGATAGTCTGCAACTCAGACTACCAAAATTTTCTTCTGCGAAGTGTTGAATTCTTGTGGAGCGATCCCTGTACTTAATTATTGAATGATGTCAACAAAATATTCATCAGCTACTTGGACTAAAAATAACTGTGCATCAGGGAAGTTTTCCTCTAAGTTCGTAGGTTCCTCTCCATTAGTGATCCTTGATAATTGATCAGGTCCTGCATTCATCTTCCCTGGCTTGACTTTTACTACAAAATCGAATTCCTAGAACAACAGTAACTATAGAAAAATTCTCCCCCCAACACTGGCTTATTGACTAAGTATTTAAGAGTTGAATGATTTGTAAACATCTTGAAATGTTTTCCCAGTAAGTAGTTTCTGAACTTCTGGAGTGCATAAACCATAGCTAGGCCTTCTCTTTCTGTGGTATTTTAATTATGCTCTGACTTTGACAGTTTTCTACTAGAAAATGCTATAGGATGGTCCAATTCCCTTATTCCTACCTGTGCCAAAATAGCTCCAAGTGTTATAGCTAATGCATCTACATGCACATGAAATGTATTTTCACAGTCTAGGAATACTAGTATTGGTTTTGTTACCATTTTCTCTTTTAGAGTGTCCAATCCTCGCTGATAGTCCTCATTCCACTAAAATTTTCTATCTTTCCTCAATAGTTTCTCCATTGGTGTAGTGCTCTGTGCATACCCTTTTATGAATTTACTATAGTATCCTGTGTTTCCCAATGTTTCTCTCAACTAACGTAGTGATTTTGGTTGTGGTAAATTGACAATCACTACAATCTTGGTAGGATCTACTAGCAAGCCTTGTTTACACACTATATGGCCCAATAGTATCCCAAAAGGTGTCCCAAAGATGCACTTCTTGATATTTAGTGATATCTGACACTGTCTGCATCTTTCTAACATCATCCTTAACACCTCTACATGGTTCTTCAATAGACTGTATACTGTCCAATCATCCAGGTATACTTCTAAAAACTGATGGATGAATTCTTTAAAGGAAACTATGACTACTCTTGAGAATATAGTTGGTGCATTCTTCAGCCCAAAAGGCATGAATGTGTACTGGTCGGATCCCCATTCTATGGAAAAAGTGGTCTTATACCTATCTTCTGGGGCTATATTAATTTGATGGTAACCTGAGAATCCATTTGTGAATGAGTATGCTTCCTAGCCTTCTACATTCTCTAATACCTCATCTGTGAAAGGGGTAGGTAAGGGTCATGAAGGCAAGCATCATTCATATTCCTTAGGTCGACACATATCCTTATCCCTCCCTTCTTCTTCTCCTGAACTACCATAGGGTTGACCCATTCAGATTCCTCCACTGGTTCTATGATTTTGGCCTCCAACATCCTGTCAATTTCTTCTTTTACTTTCTTCTTGAATATTGGGTTCATTCTATATGGTCGTTGTCTGACTAATCTAGCCTCATATTTGAGAGGTATCTTCATCTCTCCTAACTCTCCTGCTATTCCTTTCATTTATGTAAAGGTTGTTGGGAACAAGTCATTGTACTCGCACAATAACTCTATTATGCTTTCTATTGTTTTCGCATCCCAGTAGTCTCCAATGCTAGCCATTTTGGGATTCTTGATTGTCCCAATGTTAACTTTCTTTACCTTGATCAATGCAAAAAATAGTTATGATTATAGAGGTGGAACTTCCACCTCTCTTTCACCTTCAACTTATGTTATCTGAATGTTGTGTGGGTCCTCTTCATCTAGTGCTTCTTCCTGCACATGGTAGCATGACAATAGTTCTTTCACTGTCTGTCTGTTCTGCTGTTGATCTTCTGTCATAAGTTCAACTTCTGGTTCCTTAATGAATATCACCCCTCTGATCTGTTTGAGTGTTGAGTCTATGTTGTGGTTCTCATGTTCAAATGAGAAAGTGACTATAAATTTATGCTATAACACTATCCATTCTAGAGTTCCTCTACACAGTTCTTGGTCTACATATCAGTTTTCTGGGATTCCTTCTAGTGTATGAATAAAATGATGAGGCCATTCATCTGGTGGTGTCATCTTCCATAATGTTCTACACTTCTCCAAGTGTTCCAATGGTGACCCTTGTCCATCTTATCTTTGTATCATTCTGCTCTTCTTCTCTACACCGAACTTAATGCTCAGTAATTGTCTGGATTATTACTAGTCCTTAATGGTCTCTTTGTGCACACCCCACCATCTTGCAAGTGTTTCCTTGAGTGATATGTCTAGAGCTAAGATCATCTAATTTGGTAACACTTCATCTTCATATCTTGTTAGGAATTCTTCTAAGTCATTCACCCCATGAAAGCTAGGAGGTTCTCTTATCTCTGTACCTACCCATCGTATTGCGCGGTCTATTCTTGTGCATCTTATTGTGGAGACTTCATGTAATATCTGTTGCTAATTTTCCAACCCTGTATCTAAGTCTGACGCACATGACGTGATACTTCTCCAACTGAGTACCCCATATGCAGTTGGATTCACATAGTCTTCTTCTCGTGCGGTGGTTTTGTATAGCTAGTTAATTTCCTCTAGGTCTAAGCAAGTGGGTTCTACAAACATTTCTCCTTCTGATGGATCTAATGGCACAATGAATCTGTACTCTCATGACTTGAATGTCATCTTCCTTGTCTTCAAATTGATTATGGCCTGATTGTTGAATGCCCAATCTAGTCCAAGCAATGCTGGATAAGGTGTTGTGCCATCCACTATTTCTATTACTTCGAAGATTGTCTTGGTTCACACTCCATCCAGATCTACTTTCACACCTATTAGCCTTCCAATTGGTAGAACTCTGTGTTGATTTTCTTGTTTTACCTGAACAAGTGAATATCCTAATGTGGGCTCTCCCATACATTTCCATGTCTTCTTAGGTAACAAATTCACCTCAAAGCCTAAATCCAGTATGATGTCCCCCATATTGAAATCTCCAATGTTAGCATTTAATATGAATTCCCTGCTTGTCCTCCTTGTATGCAGGTGATTGACTATCTTCTGTTCTAATTTCCCCTCTACCTCTGAGTTACATCTTTCTAGCATATTTTGCAACATTTTAGCAAATGATTGATCATTTAATAACTTAAAATAGGATTGCAGAAAAGCCTTAATGGTACTTACTTGTCCTAGAGGTTGCACTTCATTAGTATGATCCAACGATGAAGGCATCTCATACGTTGGTACGTCCTTAATATGTTGCACAGTTGATGTAGATGCAATTTCCGGCTTCAAGAATTCTTGTCTGGATTGCTAGAATATCACCTTTTAGTTCTGCGCATCAAACTGCTTCTTTGGTTCAACATTCTTCTTCACCCATTGGTGTTGTGTTGGATCTTGTCTTACTGCATCATTTCCTGTCTTAGTTCCTCCGCACGTAACTATGTCGATATTTCTTTCGTCATCCCTTTCTTTTGCAGAAATCCACTAAACATTCTGATTGTTTTGATTTCTCTTTTCCTGGATCTTCCCCAATAGTGTCGAACAGTCTTTTGTATCATGATCTGATGTGAAACAATATATACAGGTGGCAGGTGGAAGTGGACATTCTCTTGCATAATTTCCTAGTTGTTGATAGTTGTGACATACCACTGGTCCTCTCCCTCTTCCATAGTCTCCTCTTCCTCATCCTCCACCTCTGTAGCCATCTCGATCTCCTCGTGGTGTGTTTTACTGGGGCACCTGGTTGTATTGTGTGGGGTTATACTATGGCTACATGATATTGCATTACGACTACACAATATTATATTTTTGTGGTGCAACGTTATATGGGGCTGGTACTTGGTTGAATTGTGGTGCAGCTTGCCATGTCATCATCTATGCCTGCACCCTATAAGTATCTGATGTTCGTTCCCTCATCATCTCCATTGTCCTACAATCTTTGTCATCATGGCCTACTGATTTGAAAAGGTTTCAATATAAACTCTTAAGCATTGTCTGGTATTTTTTCATCATTGGATAGTGATATGGATCATGCCCCTGTGTCTTAGAGATCTCACACCATAGTCCTCCTAATGGAAAAGGGTTTGGTAGTCCTATTTCCATGTACTACATGAATGTTGGTCATTCATTCTTGTGGTGTCCTTCTATCTTTCATGTGGTACACCAAACAAATTCTCGTTTGTCCTTACCCTTGTTCTGGTTTAGTTGAAATGTTAAGTTCTTCAGATCCTCCTTCAGCTCCTCTATGGCTAGATCTATCTTCTGATATTGGCTCTCTTCCAGTTTTAGGGCTTCCTCCAGAGCCTCTGTCTGAGTTTGAAAATTATGTTGTCTCAAAGGATACTTCAAGTGTGGTAGCAGGGATTTGACAAACAAATGCCTATGCTGCATGTTTGTCATGACATATTTTAGCATTCCCTTCAATCGTTTGAATCTCTGGTCAATCTCCCACACATATTCTCCCGATTTCTTTCTGATCTCTATCATCTCATTCATGTATTTATCCTTTGAGCTAGGCTTCTGGAATTCATTTATCAAAAACTTCTTGATATCCACAATCATTATGGTTGTCCCTCATGGACTGTTTGTAGCTAAGCTCATGTACCAATCCAATGTGAGGTCCATTAGTGTGATGGATAACTGCGCAAGTTTAGTGTCCTTGACTGTGATCTATTTTTCTTCCTAGATCTTTTCACAAATGAACAAGTGCTTCTTAGGGTCCTCCGACGCCTCTCCCTTGAATTCTGGTAATCTAATGGTGGGATCATGTACTACCATCCTGAATGTTGAACTACTACCTTCGCACGATCTAGATATTTGGCTACCACTTCCTGAACCGGCTCCTCCAGTTGTTTCTCCTTGACTAGATGTAATTCCTGTTGTCTTCCTTCCAAAATTCGGTTGTCTAAATGGTGGTGTTCTTATTGGTGTATTAGTCTCACATGGGTTTATGGGTTCCACATTGACACTGATATGGATATGAGTTCTTCCTCTGGTTTTTCCTCTTGGACCTCTTGTCCTCCTTTCATATGTCGTGCGTAGGATTTCCTCAATACACTCCACATCCCGAAGATCCTCTACCTCTTTTTCATCACTTGCCAAGCCTTCCCTCATGGCTATGGCTCTCTTCTTGTTGTTCATCTTATATTGGTAGGGTACTCCACTGCGTATTCTTCCAGTTGTTGCCATGATCTTCTTGATCTAGTCTTCCTCCATAATGAGTGGATCCAAGGCCTCCTCCTTCTTTCCTCTATCCATTTCTCAGTCTCTTGTCAGTGCATCCCCCCTTCCCCCATGCACGCAGGGAATTTTAATTGTCTAAGGCCATTGTCATTACACCCTTGTTATATAGACATATCTTAATTGAAGTATACAACGATATGATAAACCTACCTCGAGGTCCCTTCAGTAACTCTTTCTCTGTTGTGTTGTAATACTTTGCAGTATCTACTACAAATTCTGTGATAAATCCTGCAACAATGTTGTCTAACCAGAAATCTACTGCGCGCATAAATTTATTGCCAACTTATTGTAAGTGCACTATCTTCGCAGGATTCCACTCTAGCTTTCTGATTCAATTTGTAGCATGGTTGTCTTTCAACCTCAATATCCACTCCTGTAGTACATGCATGAAATCACAAAAAAATACTTCATGCAAGTCATTGAATACGTACTTGTCCAGGTATTTGCATGATGTTAACTTCAGGTTTCTATTATCTTTCTATGCAAACTCCAGCTCATTTGTTTTCAACCAGCTCTCTATTTCTTATTTCATTGGGTTCCACGGTCTCAACATCCCCTTTTATACTCTCATTCTTTTAACGTTTTTGTCGCCAGATCTGATATTCTTTTTACGCTTCTGCAACAGATCTTAATCACTCAATCCCATTATGTTCCAACTGAAAACAGAACCATTTATTGGTTTTAAACTACTTTATCTACTTTGATCTTACCCTACTATCATAATTCGACCCAGGTTCAGATTTAACAAGCTTCCAACAAAATCCCTCTAAAACTATCGGTCCTCCCGGTAAACCAGAAGGAAGCGTAGTACATAGGGTGCACTGTGCGGTCTCACCCAAGATAGTTCTATGGGTGGTTGCAATACTGAGACACTTGCAGCCTGGGAATAAGTGGGGATTTGTAATTTTCCCTTGTGATCTTTATTTATTTATTCTAATTTTTTAATTACTCAATCACTCTTACTCATGCATGTGGAATATCAGATCTAACTAGTTGCTTTATTCATTTATCTAGCACTTGATCATTAACAATAATGGAGATGCATAACATTCAATAATATAACACGAGTTTTATCGTGGTTCACCCCCTCCTTGGCTACGTCCACAAATATTTTTCTCTCAAGATCTTTTATTATGTCTTAGCAATATATCGTGTTGCGCACATTTACAGTCTTGGATCTTACAATCTCAATGGGCTTCCCGATCCTTGTTAGGCTGACTAGATCACACCAGGATCCTCAGCCTGTGACCTAACCCTCAGGATCAGGTTGCTCGACTCTTCTCTAGCTCACCAGCTTACAAAATTGTTGTAGTTCTATCCTTTCTCATTCTTCTCTCTCTCTCTCTCTCTCTGTCCCCCCTCCTAGACCTCCTAGGTACTATTTATACATACACTTGGCTTGTCATCCATTACAATATCATGTAAAAAAACTAACCCTAATGTAGTTAGGTTTCCCTTGCATGCACGCCTCACATGCTTCCCTCACATCTACTGCTTTTCCTTCCAGCTATATTTTCTTTCCAATTCATGATTTTCTCTCAAAAAATGGCGTTTTCCCAAAAATGGGCCTTCGCCCAACATAGACTTAAATGACATCCATGATTACATTATTTAATTTGAGTTCATAGACGGGCATATACCCAGTTTTTTCATTATGTTGGACAAACTCCTTCCACCCATGAACCTCCACTTTATTCTTAGTATCGTCATACCATTTCAATGAAACTGAACGGTTCCTTGCTACCCAATCAAGGAATGTGCACATCTTCATAAACTCCTCCCTATTATTACAATCCATGATAACCCCACTTTCTTCATCATCAGGGTACTTCACACCCACTCCGCATTTGTTGATCTCTTCATTAAACTCACACCCGAAAACATTGGGTTCACAATGAAAGGTATTTTCTATTTCTCCTTCTTCCACGTTTAACCACGGTACCAGAGTTGCATATTCCTTATCATCTTTTTCACCTCCAGCTATCATTGCGCAAATATCACCCCTCACAACTCTTAATTCTATATGATTGCACGACTACTAATTTTCCACCCACACACCCAATGAATACACCTGCCTCCTCATTGAGTAACGCAGTTTTATGATGGGCTACAATTCATTTAAGTTAGAAAATGGACAACAACCATTGACACCCCACATGGTTCTTCAAGGATACTATGGGTGAAACCCATAAACCTTTGGGTTCATGAAGGGATGGAAAGATATATTGTATATGGATCATGTTCAATTGACGAATGCAGCTAAAAGGATGAAGTTTTGGGAAAATCGTGGTAGAAGGGAGGTAAAGTTTCAAGTTGGTGACATGGTATTACTTAAGTTGGGTAGAGAGAAGTTCAATACACCAAGTGACATGTTTGGTTATTTGTTGTGCCAGTTTAAAGAACCATTCAAGGTACTTGAGAACATTTTCCATACTGCCTATACATTGGATCTGCCATAACACATGATATCTCACCATCCAATTTTATATATCAGTCAATTTAAGCCTTGAAGGATTGATGAAGGTGATCCTAGAAAAGTTGCACCATCAAGAGCCCTTGTATTGATCGTAGATAGACCAAAGATAGAAGTGGAAAAGATACTTGCACATAGGAATGACACTTCTATAAGAATGGAAAGCACAAGTAATTTTTCAGTTGGAAAGACAAACCTAAAGAGGAGAACAATTGGGAAAGGAAAGAGGTGTTGTGGTAGTATGAATACAATATCCAAGAGTTTGAGAAGCATAAACTCAAATAACTTAGAAAAGTTGTGGTTGGATGTTTGATCTAAAATTGAAGAAGACTTGAAAAACTTGAATAATTATTGCAAGTGAAATGTTATGTGTTTAAAGCAACAGGATCAATTTGCAACACATAAATTAAGGATTACTTATGAAAAATACACATAGACAACAGCATAAACATTGAACATAAACACATGTGCACAACAATTGATAAAGGAGTTCACCCCTCTTATGGGCTACATCTCCTGGTCCAGCTTCCAATGGATCATTATTACTAATTTCTCAAAAAGTGCTCAAAAACATGTCTTACAATACTCAAACTAACAAACCGACTGCTCCAATGGCTTCCCAGCGTCCCAAAACCCCTGTCTGTGCTCTTTCGGCACCTCAATCGGTCGAAAAATGAAGAAGTTAGGCCTCCTAGAAGTCTCCCTCTTCAAGCTTGTTGTCTCTGGTTCTACAATTCACACCCTCCTTGAGTGAACCTGGCTCACACGCTCTTTAAAGCGCAAAAACCCAGCACCGGGCGCAACCGCGCCAATGGTGCAAACCGTAGGACGGTTAAGGGAACGCCGGCCCCTAACCGCCTCGGCACCTGGGCACATGGCGCATGGAACCTTGGGCTAGGCAAACGAGTGGTTAAACCGCCATAACCGTTGGAACTCCCGCGCGTGTTAAACCATCGGTTAAAACCCACGGGTTATGTTTCAACCCGCGC
>ML784899.1:308491-334217 GCA_009831015.1 Picea engelmannii | reverse complement strand
AACCAGGGATTCGACATTTTGCTAATATAGGCTTCTGGGGATTTCACAATTGTGGGAGATTAACCCAAAAATTTTAAATTATGATAGTGGATGTGTTACATTGGGGTTGTGATCAACTCCTTGAGGGCTTCCAGGTTTGGGTCAAGGAGATGGAAATGTGGAAGGAAATATCATGTTTCATCTATTGGGAACTCTAGCGACATAGAAATCTGATTATCTTTGAGGATCAAAACTTGTCTCTTTCTAGGGTGTGTAATCGAGTTCTGCTAGATTTGGGTGAGATGGAAAAAGTTCATATTGTTCACTCACAAAGAATAGTTCGTCCCCCCTTGCTGGAGGGGAATTTGGCTATTGGATTTTTTGATGGTGCTTCTTAGAATGGGGGATTTAATTGTGGTACGAGCGTTGTTCTAAAATGCCCAGTTTTGGGCATTTTCAGTATTAAAATGAATTGTGGCTCAGGAACTAATACAAGGGGAGAACTATTGGCCATATAGAGTATCCTATTTTTTGTGCATTCAAACAAGTATCTTTCTTACAGTTGGTTGGAGACTCAAAAATTGTAGTTGACTGGTTTTGTTTTAAACACAATTTGCAGATGATTACTCTACAACCTTGGTTGACAAGAATTTGTGAGCTGAGTGAAAATTTCCAGACTCTGAAAATTCAACATATCTACAGGGAATATAACAGGGAAGCTAACCAACTTTCAAAGAAGACCTTACTCTTGGAAGAAGAATCTTTATATTATGCAAAAGTGGTGGGAGCACATGTAGAGCCCTTTGAAAGGTTGAGATTAGTGTAACTCTATTTTGTGGTAGATTGATGCTTCTAGTTTTGTATAAAGACTAGTTCAGGATGGTTTTTGTATAGTAAAGACTCTATGTTACAGTAACCGTTTTATTTGGGAAGGATAAATTATGATTATGGACAATAGATGAAATTGTTACTTATGGTCTGATTTTTTTTGGGAAGGACAAGTTATGATTATCGACAACAAATGTAATTGTTACTTATGGACTGATTTTATAAAATTTAATTTTATATTTCTAATATAAACTCATTTTTCCATTTGAAAAAAAAAAAAATAACTTACAATATTTGGTAAATGAAATTTGGTAAATGAAAATGTATATCAATATTAAATAAAATTTGTCATTTTATTTTTCAAATATATCATATTTTTTTCTTTTCTATAAAATTATATTAAAATTTATGTAGATAATGTGAGACCCTTTATATTTGGGATGCGGAAAAGGAACTTTAAAACTTTAGTTTTGTGCACATCAATCCCCCTCACATTCACCAAACATAACATCTTAAAGGAAATAATTCTGACCTCCGTGATATATAAATCAATCTCCATATAATATTATAATATACCAAAACCATTATAATTTCGTGCAATGGTTGCACAACAACCATTACACATGTAAGGAGATATACGAAGTTAAGTTAAATTAAATTTCTTTACAAAGAAATGGTTAAAAAATGAAAAACATTTTTTGGATAATTAAAGGGAAGGAATTTATTAAACTAGATGGAAAGGAATTTCAAGTAAATTAAAATATTGTTTTACTATTAGTACCAAATTTATTAAGAGATTATTAATTTTTTTAAGTATTTAAAATATTTGAAGTTAAGATGTGTTTATGTTTATTATATATTATTTATTTTTTTATATTAAATATTGGATATAATATTTTTTCCATTTCAATTTATTAGTATTAAATATAGAGATATATCTTTTCTCCTTAAATTGTATAAAAATATTTTAGTTCTTTTAATATAATAATTAGAATAAATGATGTGACACAATGACTTTTCAAGGTTAAGATAATGGAATCTTATTAATGTAAATTTTTAAAGAGGGATCATGAATACTTAAACAAGAAATGACAAGCACCCTTACTCAATAAAGGGTTTAAATCATTTCTAATCCAAGACGCCCTGTGGAAGGATATAAGGCATACATAATTTACCACAAGGAATTATGATAAAATTTGTATGAGCATTCAACTTAGACAACATCTAGTGGGCATATGTGTTATTTGAAAAGAATCTATGAACATGGAGTTTATTACATAAATCCATTGTAACAATTGAAGTATAATAAAATGGAATAATAAAGATCCCTCACTCTTTGGATTTGTGTAGTAGGTGAGGATGGGGTGAATTTGCATATAGACCATTCATGTCACGATTAATGTATTTTGGGACATACAAATATATATTATTGGAACCCATGTAATCCTAAGGCTCAAGACTCAAAGTATTGAAGCTCAGTTGCACGAAGAATAAGACATTAATATGATCAATAATGGAAAATTTGGAGTTTATTGTCCTATGTACTTCATTAAGGAGAGACATGGAGTTTCTAAAGTAGAAAATAAAGTCAAAATCATTGCAAAAGTTGATAAAATTTAAAATAATAGCACAAATGAAACCCAAAATGGTAGAACCGAAAGAAATTATATTCATCAAACATAGATTAATAAAAAGAGTCATGAGAGTTGAGTTGATTCAATGAAAATCAAGCACTGTTACAACCCCCATTATGGTTGATTCCTCAAGTATGGGTAGCACACTCCCCCAAGGGGAAAATTTCAATGGTTGAGTCATCATGACCATTAAGTCAGCTTAGGTGGTTGCTTGATAGTGTAACTAATAACACCCACCTCTTTATAGGTGGTGGATTCTCATTAGTGAAAGTTTATAAGAAGCATCATATAAAAAAGAAAAAGATTGAGGGCACCTACACAACCAAGAGTGGATTGCACCTACAAATTCAGGTGTTTTGAAGACCATCTACAAAAATGTTAATTAGTAATATGATTTGATTGATGTATCAATACAATATTTATGAGAAAGAAGGGGGACCCTAATATGATTTGATTGATGTATGGTTTTTTAATTTGATGTTTGGCATGCAACATAAGGGTACATTTCAAAAATAATGGAGAGAAAGCATGAAATTAGAATTGGTGTATAGTGACCTCTATCTCCATGAAAATTCCACATTTGTTAGAATAAGTACTTATGACATTTATTGATAAATTTTCAAGAAAATTTTGGGTGTACTTTCTCAAGTACAAGTCAAATGTTCTTGAAACATTTTCCATGGTTAAGAGTAAAAGTGGGAAGATGATTAAGGTTCCCATACCAACAATGCGACATACATATAATATTTAATGACATATATAATTATTACAAAGATATTGATATTTGCAAGAAAGTTCATGTCTCATATATTCTACAATACATCAATTATGAAGATGAAAATGTAGCCAATGTGAATATGTCAAGAGGCATGCTTAAGGGAAAAAATCTCTCTAACAACTTCTATGTTGAATTTATCTATACTTATTAGAAGCTGTTGGAGACATGAAAGGCATCACACTTGAATATGCACGAAATAAAATACAACCATAGGGAAATCATCTCAAAATGCACATGTGTCATAAGCATAATCTAAAACAAATATATGTGTTTGTAGGGTACAATTAAGAGTTCAAAACATACAAACTCTTCCAATTTATAAAAGAAAGACATAGTAAGAAATGAGATTCCATAATGTGTGATCCTGCTAGTATGAATCCCAAGCTCATGCATATTTTCCTTTTCTACAAACATTGCATCACATTCAGGTAAGTCCTTGAAATAGGTAGAATTGTGCGCCACTTTTCATTTCTTAAGAAACTACTTTGTCCCCCCTTCAATTATGCAAAAAAATCATTTTTCCAATTGTTAATTGGAAAAACCAAACTACTTGGGAAAATTTTCACATGGAGAGAGGGTGGGGGTATTCTTAGCCCCGCCTCCATTAATGAAAATTTTCAAAATTGTACAAACTTTCACAATTTGTTTGCTAAATTTTCACAAAATTAAATGCAAGTGGTGGTTGGTGAGGAAATCTATCTTCCATAGTTATGAGGGCATGGGGGTTGAGTACAAATATCATGAGGAGTGTAAGAGACTCTATCCTAATAGGAATTTGAACCTCCTCTATTCCCATGCACTCTCTTCCATGCTAATTCAAATTGGCCCAAACACTATCACCATTCTTATGTCAACTCACTCATTCTTATGATCCAAGGAATTTTTATTCAAACCCATTCTTACTATCACTCTCAATATTTTAAGCATTCTATCATATCAACACACCTCTTAAGTTATGGAGCTACATTATGAAGTCAATGACTAAGATTCCAACCCATAGAAGACCAAATAGAGTTGCGAAAGAGAAGATAGTGGACTTTAGAAGAGAGATGAAAGGTTATAGATGATCATAGAGGCTAAGTTATTTAGGAAACCATCCCTTTCCCCATAGTTTACTATTCATTGAGTGCTCAAGGGACAAGGTATAAATTTTCTAGGTTATTCTTGAAGGTCGACATCAAATTAGACTCTTGTTGCACACACTAAAGAGAACTGGAGGGAAGAAGATTCATGAGGCACTATGAATAGAGAAGGGAAGTATCTTCCTTGTGTTCTATGGGGCAATGGAAAAGAGTGCAAGTCTATGCTAGTTGGATGGTTTCCTGGAGTATTCAGTGGTAAACAATTGGGCTAAGCTTGGGAGAAATTAGGTTGGGTGAGTGACTTGAGAGTCCTTGACCAATTTATTTCGGCCTCATGGCCTCATAATTTGGCTTGGAGGTGGAATTTGCAATGGATTCCTAGGGTTGGGTGAAAATTTTCTCACGATCAACCAATTTCTTGGACCATTATGTTTAAAAGATAAGCGTTCCATCTCTTCCTGAATTCATGTTTATGCAGTTAATCTTGTGCTTTATTAGATATGAATTTAGAAATGGAATTCATGGTTATAGGAAGTTTTGCATGCTTGGATTTTTTCCTTTCTTAGTTTCTCACTTAAGTGAGTTTGAATAGCCTTAGAGTATTGGCTTCCAAATTATACTAAGTACTTAAAATTCAAGCCATTTAGGACCTAAGTAGTTTGAAATACTTGTATATGTTGGCATGGTCGTAGGGAAAACACCAACATGGAGCATGATTTTTTGAATAGGCCTTAAAATCTTCTAAGTTCAAATTCTATTTGAATCTTGCAATCTTGTGTATTTGAGTTTGGACTCTTTGTTGATTGTGAAGTCGGGTATAACTTTGAAATAGGGCCTGGAATCCTTTTGCATTAGGATTAGGGTCTTGGAGGAAGGCCAATTGACCTCTTTTCCTTGTTGTTTTCAAAGTCAGATAGAACTTCAAAAGGGCTTGATGGCCTTACATCTTGTTTGTAATTGCTTCAAAGTGTATCTTTCATAGTGGGTTGATGGCCCTTTTTCCTTGCTTTTCAGTTATTACTTCGAATAAGGTTAAAGACCTTTCCTTCGTAGTTAAGGAAAATCTTTGAATTAGCCTAAAGGATTTTCTTTGAAGATTGAGGGTTATGTTTCAAAGTGGCTCTATGAAGTATGGGCTACTTTTTCGAAGAGGTCAATGGCTGTCATCTTTCAAGGTTGGCCCACTTCTTTGAAAGAGGCTTGGAGATGTAATTTTAAATTATCAGGTGTATCTTTGAAATAGGCCCAATGGATCATCTTTGGAAAGGCCTCAATGAAATTTTCACTTAAAATCAAGCACAACATTGAAATGTGTTCAATGGAGAATTTCGAAGAACACCTAATGGGGTACGACTTTGAAATGTGGCATGTTATCGCGTAATTTGTAATTGTCCCAAAGAAAAAGGCTAAAGGAGAGAAAATTGGTGTAACAGGAGGTTGTCCTATCACTGTCACCTTAATAAGACACCTCTTTCTATTTAGGGATGATATCCCAGGGGAGACGTCCCCAATGACCTGGGAGTCACACTATCAAGAAAATATATTCCTTCTCAGAAGTCACACATGTCATAAAGTTCCAAAGTTTTAGCAAAAGGAGCAATGATATGCTTAAGTGTACCTTCCTAGAACAAAGCAACAAGAAAACACTACTTTTTGCAAGTACAATTTGATGTTAGTTCTTCATAAAACCTTGGACTTGTCAATGAAAGCAATAAGTTGATACAAGATGAAGCAAACAGAAATTCTATAACAACAATGTATATAATATGATGGCTTCACAATCAATGCCTTCAATAAGCTTCAAAATGACCTAAAATGATAATCTAACAATAGCAATATACTAGCACTTGTCAGAAGCTAATGAGGCAATGTAAAAATCAACTTTTGCAATTTCTTTTAAGAGCTTTTATTGCTGTAATAATTGGTTGTAGCTTACTTTTGTAACAACAACAAGAATTTTAGTAGATTATCATAATCTAGGGTTAGGAAAGGTTAGTAGGTAGCTTGAGGTAAAAATTTTAAGGGTTGTTCTCATCAATCAATCAAATATAAGGTCTAGATCAGTTTCTTTAGGGCTAATGGAGTCACTTTTTGCAGCAGCAATATTGAAGGAATCAAATGATAATGTGTGAGCTAAGGACAAAGAGGGATGATGGTTGAGGTGTTGGTAACCCAAGGCCTCAATCAACAATCCCTAGAAGGAAAACGACTACTAGGAAGTAGGTAACCCTAGGCCCTAGCGGTTTTCCTTCTTCTTTAGCTCAAGCTTGAAGTAAATAATGGCTTGATGAAGCAAATGATACTAGATTGCTACAATGGTGGGGATCTAGCACAATGCTTCAAAGGGTAGGATTTCTAACACAATCTAGTAGGTGAAAAGTTATTAAGACAAGGACAATAACACGTGCTTGATCTCCTAGGGTTTTAAGCTAGAAATTTCGTAATCTTGGAAAAATGCAAAGTAAATGTACTATAACCATTCAAAGTAAAGAAGAATTGCAGAAATTTACTTATATTCACCAAGAATAATCTAGCAATTATCCTAGTTGAATACTTTCCACCAAGAAAAATGCCAAAAACACCAAAATTACCGTCCTCCAAGAGTTGCGCACCACTTAAATTCAGCCAAAGAGCCTTAAAGGAGACAAATTTCAGTCCTCACTTGTGTGAATGAAAAAATGATGAAAAAAATACAAGGGAAAAGTCCCTTATTTATACAATCAAAATGAGCTTTAATTACAAAATTAGGTCAAAAAGGCCGACATGAACAATTTACATGAGAAAATCCAATTTTACATAAATTTGTCAAATAAAACCTTAGATTAGACCTTTTAGGGTGATGTCATGCCCCTCCTAGGGTGATGTTAGCCTCCTTGATGGAACCCTATCCCTCCAAGTGAAACGTTGGGGCTTAAAACCCCTCTAGAACTGCCACATGTGCCAACCAATGTTGTCCTCAAATTGGGTGCCTCAATTGGGTGACGTTAAGGCTCTGAATGATGACATCAAGGGCCTTCAAGGTCCAACATCATGGTGGGAGGGAATGACCCCCCTAGGTCCAGGCCTGTCAGGATGTCTCTATTGGAACGTCCTCCTCTCTCTTCGGTGCAAGCCTCTGGTATATGTCTACCCATTGTTCGGGTCTCAACATCCATCTGGTGGGATTTATCCCTATGGAGGTCGGAGCTAATCATCTCCCCATATGTACCTCTCCGTCGGGCATGGTTCTACAACAAAAAAAAGTATTCCCTTTATGGGCTTATAAGTCACAGGGATCATAGCAATGTCAATCAAATCTAATAATCAATTTACCCAAACATGTGCATAAAACCCCCCTTTCCTAGACAAGTGCTCAAAGACGTTATGATTTTCTACAAGCCAAATTTGTAGAGGGTTTCAAGATGTCCTATTGGGATAATTCTCCTTAGATGTGGGATGTTTCTAGGTGAATACCAATCTAGTTTATGTAAGTGCATGAGATGGTATGGGGATGTTTAGGAAATGGGTGTAGTGATGATAGGGAAATGTAGGGCTTACCCATGGGTGCCTCTAAAGAGGGTGAGCTGCACCTTGTCATGGATGGAAATGTTTCCAAGCCAATTCAATTCCTTTTTACCTTTTTATCTTATTTCTTTTTATTTCAAGAGAATAGCTAGGGAACACTACCCTAGCGTGGTGACCAGTGGTGACAATGTTACCCACAATCATTTCACGGAGATGATAAGGTTGGCTCATGATGAGACCCCATTTCTCTTGGCTATTCCACCAAGAGCCACTACCCTAGCGTGGTGACCAGCTAAATGGTAGTGTCATACCTCTACATTCCCATGGACCTAATAGGCTAGCTCGTGATGAGACCCCCTATCCTCCAACTAGGTCTTGGGTTTATTTTTTTTATGGGTCCCTCCTTTTCTTACTGAGAAGCCTTTTATTTCTTTCTTAGGGATCCCTGGGCGAAGCCTCTGAAGGTTTTGTTATTTTTTCTTTTTTCTTTTTCTAGCTACTTTTACCCTCTGGGCCTTTCGCCCCTTCTTCCCACAAGGCAAGGTACAACCCTTTTTTAGCTTGGAAAATCCAATTCCTGAACCAATGCAGGGGATGAATGAGAGGGAAGATGATGAAAAGTGATAAGTATGGTGGGAATGGACGATGACCTTTCATGAACCCACCCAATTTCAACTCACTCCTAAGGGAACCAACTTTCTAGGGCATCCTGTCATCCGCCCAAGGTGTGGACAAGTCAAAAGGCATAAAGTCCAAGAAAACGTCATGAAGAAAAAGATAATTGAATGCACATATTCAAATGTTTTGAGAATCATAGTGACACATAACATGATACCCAGACTCATTACCTCATGGAGCAAGACCCATTGTTGCTGAAGGACTGGGCCGATGGGATGAATGTTGCTGTTGTTGACAGGATGGAGGCAATGAAGAAAAAGGATGGGCCCTCCAGGGTTAGGATCAAGTCAATATGGCTCTCGGTACTCCATGTCTAGGACATATGGGCCTCGAGACATAATCTCCTTAGTTATCCCTAGGTTAGGGGATAACATCTGGCTCCAACTCGGGGACATTTGCTCACCGTAGAGCGCGTGAGAACCTCAACATCTATGGTATGACTTGTGACCTGCTAGATCTCAACAAAATCTATTAGTAATCATTTGGGTTGGTGATATCACCCCTGGCTCATATATGGTACAATAAAGTGAAAGTAAGCAAGCATATATGAAAATGGAAATACAACTACTCTAGCATGAAATGCAGATGGTATATACAATGAATGAAAAATGCCTAATTACTTACCAATAATTACCTGTTGGTTGAATGTTAGGTGTAGTCAAATATCCATTGAAACCATCTTGGCAATGTATCATAATACATGTCTTTGTGCTTCATCATAAACGAAAACAATGATAATTCAAGCACATGAGTTAGAACATGTATCATATCATCGGGAATCGTAGAGTCCAACTCATGGAGGTAGGTGGGAGGGACAAAATGGTGCCAAGTCATACTCTCAGGAAAGTGCTCAATCCATCTTAGAAAGGGATCGTGGAAAGTCAAAGGTTCAATAGACTGATTCAAAGAATCTAAAGGTTGGCCGCCTCAGATGTCTTCACAATCTGAGGCCTGGGAAGGGACTGGAAAGAACTTAAAGGATGATTGATAATTTCTTAAGGGGAAGCTGGAAGATTGTGATAATAAGTTTCTTCTTAAGGTACCCAACCTTACTCTAAAATCCAAAAGGAGGCCTTGTCCTACAAAAGACTTGGCATAAGGGACATGTTTACAAAATATACCCTCAGTGACATAGTGAGGTAGAGTAATCAAAGGGAGGTAGAAAATCTTATCACAAGTATCCTGCTTCAGGCAACCAACTTCCTCACTCTTATCAAGATTTGAGCACAACAATGGTTGATAATTTTCTTCATAGAATAAATCTGAATGATCAGAGGAGTACTCATCAAAATCCTCAAGGTATGACTAAAATCATCAGGAGAATATAGGACTAGGTCATCCCTGGGTGTTTGGAAAGTATCTGTAATTATATCATCTCCTTGTTTCCAATTGTCAAAATTAGTAACCTCATATGATAGTTGTAAAGGAAACTTTTGGAAATGACCTTCAATGTCGTAAATGGGATCCTCATTAGAACCAATCACATCCCACTTACGCATTCCAACATGTATGAACTCTTCAATATTATCAACAATGTCACTACCTTTTTCATAACATGAAGGATATAATGCATCGAAGGGATCCTCTAGTACCTCTTCTCTTTCCAAATCATAAAACAAAGCATCATCAAAATCTTGTAAAGGAAGGTAACTCATCATGTTTATTTCTTCTTGTGAAGGAACTTTGAGGACTTGGGTGACTTCATCAAATGAAACAACATGCATCATCGTTTCATCCTCATTACTTGCCCCTAAATCTTCAATTGTACAACAAGGAGGATCTACCTTGCCTGAGGATTCCCTTTCTACTTCACTCTCTGAATCATAGAATAAGGTATTATCAAAATCCTGAAAAGGAAAGTGACTAACCTCATCCTCTTCTTCTTGTGCAGGAAAAATTTAATTTTGGATGGCTTCATCAGAGGGGGGAGGACACATCAATACTTCATCATGGTTTTTAATATCCTCAGGTCCTAGCTCCTCGACAACGTCTTCATTATTCTTGGCAGAAGAATGAGTAATCCTCTGCTCTTCCTTGTGGGATTGGAAAACCTTATCATGATCCTTCTCCTTAGCCTCTTGTTGGTTGATGATTTGTTCCCCTTCTTCTCGAAAATCATCAGTAAAGGTCTCAAGGGAAACTAATATCTCCAAACTAAGAGTATCTAGGGTAAAGAGGTGTCTTTCCTTGGACAAGGAGATATTTGACTCGATTTCTCTATCCATGTCATGAGCTTCATGGAGTGTTCTTGGGCCCTTTTTACTGAGGGGAAACCCTAAATGCACTAAGAGTGCATTGGTATAGATATAAATGAGGTACGTGTCTTCAGGATGATGGCTCCCAGGAATTCAAAATAGCAGGTCCTCAAACCTATCCTGGAAATGTCTGATAGTCTCATTCTCAGTTTTCTTTATATCCTCGAGTCTTTTTAGTAGTATTGGGATGTCCTCCAAATTAATACCCCATATTTTGAGAAATGTTTCTTCCAATTGGTCCATAGATGTGATGCTAGCATCAGGGATCCCGTCATACCACTCCATAGCATTGCCATGAAGAGTGGCAGAGAACATTTTCATTGCCAAATCTTCAGCATCATCACTGATAGGGTGGAGTTGAAATAAATACCCAAAGTCACCCATGTAATATTCGAATCTCTCCCCATCTCTACTGGTGAATCTAGGGAGCCATTTTTGTACTTTAGGGGCATTTTTCGAGGGTATCCCAAAATTTTACTCATGTCTAGAGGTTTGAAATTTCTCGGGTCCCATTGAGAAGTCATGGTTGGTTTTGTCATTAGTGGAGTTGCCAGATAATTTTCTTGAAACTGTAAAAGGGATGAGGGGATCAGCCTCAATGGAGTCGCCAGGTAAGCTTTGTAAAGTAAAGGATTTTGAGAAAGGCTTACCGAAAAAGTGTTGTCTTTGAGGAGAATTGACTCATTGTTCCCTGGAAATGATGCCAAAATGTTATCGTGCAATTTGTACTTGTCCCAAAGGAAAAGGCTAAAGGAGGGAAAATTGGCATAACAAGAGGTTTTCCTATCACTGTCACCTGAATAAGACACCTCTTTCTATTTAGGGATGATAGCCCAGGGGAGACGTCCCCAGTAACCTGGGGGTTTGAGAAGGCAAAGGTTGAAGTATCAAGAAAAGATATCCCTTATCACAAGTCACACATGTCAGAAAGTCCCAAGTTTATAGCAAAAGAAGTAATGATATGATTAAGTGTACCTGCCTAGAACAAAGCAACAAGAAAACACTATTTTTTGCAAGTACAATATTATGTTAGTGCTTCATAAAAACTTGGACTTGTCAATGAAAGCAATAAGTTGATACAAGATGAAGAAAACAAAAATTTTATAGCAACAATGTATATAAGATAATGGCTTCATAATCAATGCGTTCAATAAGCTTCAAAATGACCCAAAGTGATAATCTAACAATAGCAATATACTAGCACTTGTCAGAAGTTAATGAGGCAATGTAAAAATCAACTTTTGCAATTGCTTTTAAGTGCTTTTAATGCTGTAATAATTGGTTGTAGCTTACTTTTGTAAAAACAACAAGAATGTTAGTAGATTAGCATAATCTAGGGTTAGGAAAGGCTAGTAGGTAGCTTGAGGTACAAGTTTTAAGGGTCGTTCTCATCAATCAATCAAATATAAGGTTTAGATCAGTGTCTTTAGGGCTAATGGAGTCACTTTTTGCAGCAGCAATATTGAAGGAATCAAATGATAATGTGTGAGTTAAGGACAAAGAGGGATGGTGGTTGTGGTGTTGGTAACCCAAGGCCTCAATCAACAAGCCCTAGAAGGAAAACGACTACTAAGAAGTAGGTAACCCTAGGCCCTAGCGGTTTTCCTTCTTCTTTAGCTCAAGCTTGAAGTAAATACTGGACTAATGAAGCAAATGATACTAGAGTGATACAATGGTACGGATCTAGCACAATGATTCAAAGGGTAGGCTTTCTAGCACAATCTAGTAGGTGAAAAGTTATTAAGACAAGGACAATAACATGTGCTTGAGCTCCTAGGGTTTTAAGCTAGCAATTTCATAATCTTGGAAAAATGAAAAGTAAATGTACTATAACCATTCAAAGTAAATAAGAATTGCAGAAATTCACTTACATTCACCAAGAATAATCTAGCAATTATCCTAGTTGAAGACATTCCACCAAGAAAAATGCCAAAAACACCAAAATTAGCCACCTCCAAGAGTTGCGCACCACTTAAATTCAACCAAAGAGCCTTAAAGGAGATCAATTTCAGACCTCACTTGCATGAGTGAAAGAATGATGAAAAAATACAAGGGAAAAGTCCCTTATTTATACAATCAAAATAACCTTTAATTACAAAATTAGGTCAAAAACGCTGACATGACCAATTTAAATGAGAAAATCCAATTTTACATAATTTTTTCAAATAAAACCCTAGATTAATCCTTTTAGGGTGACGCCATTCCCCTCCTAGGGTGATGTTAGCCTCCTTGCTGGAACGTTATCCCTCCAAGTGAAACGTTGGGGCCTAAAACCCCTCTAGAATTGCCACATGTGCCAACCAATGTTGTCCTCAAATTGGGTGCCTCAATTGGGTGACGTCAAGGCTCTAAATGATGATGTCAAGGGCCTTCAAGGTCCAACATCATGGTGGGAGGGAAATTCCCCCCTTAGGTCCAGGCTTGCTAGGATGTCTCTGTTGAAACTTCCTCCTCTCTCCTCGGTGCAAGCCTCTGATATATGTCTACCCGTTATTGGGGTCTCAACATCCATTTGGTGGGATTTAGCCCTATGGAGGTTCGAGCTAATCATCTCCCCATATGTACCTGTCCGTCGGGCGTGGTCCTGCAACAACAAAAAGTACTCCCACCATGGGCTCATAAGTCACAGGGATCATAGCAATGTCAATCACATCTAATAAACAATTTACCCAAACATGTGCATAAAACCCCTCCTTCCCAGAAAAGTGCTCAAAGACGTTATGCTATTCTATAAGCCAAATTTGGAGAGGGTTTCAGGATGTCCTATTGGGCTAATTCTCCTTAGATGTGGGATGTTTCCAGGTGAAGACCAATCTAGGTCATGTAAGTGCATGAGATGGTATGGGGATGTTTAGGCAATGGGTGCAGTGATGACAGGGAAATGTTGGGCTTACCCATGGGTGCATCTGAAGAGGGTGAGTTGCACCTTGTCATGGATGCAAATGTTTCCAAGCCCATTCAATTCTTTTTTACCTTTTTAACTTATTTCATTTTCTTTCAAGATAATAGCTAGGGGACATTTCCCTAGTGTGGTGACCAGTGGTGACAGTGTTACCCACAAGCATTTCATGGAGATGATAAGGTTGGCTCGTGATGAGACCCCCTTTCTCTTGGTTATTCCACCAAGAGCCACTACCCTAGTGTGGTGACCAGCTGAATGGTAGTGTCATACCGCTACATTTCCATGGACCTAATAGGTTGGCTTGTGATGAGACCCCCTATGCTCCAACTAGGTCTTGATTTTATTTATTTTATGGGTCCCTCCTTTTCTTACTGAGAAGCCTTTTATTGCTTTCTCGGAGATCCCTTGGCGAAGCATCTGAAGGTTTTGTTATTTTTTATTTTTCCAACTACTTTTACCCTCTGAGCCTTTAGCCCCTTCTTCCCACAAGGCAAGGCACAACCCTTTGCTAGCTTGGAAAACCCAATGCCTGAACCAATGCAGGGGATGGATGAGAGGGAAGATGATGAAAAGTGATAAGTATAGTTGGAATGGACGATGACCTTTCATGAACACACCCAGTGTCAACTCAATCCTAAGGGAACCAACTTGCTAGGGCATCCTGTCATCCCCCCCAGGTGTGGACAAGTCAAAAGGAATAAATTCCAAGCAAACGTCATGAAGAAAAAGAGAATTAAATTCACATATTCAAATGTTTTGAGAATCAAAGTGACACATACCATGATACCCGGACTCATTACCTCATGGAGAAAGACCCATTGTTGCTGAAGGACCAAGCTGATGGGATGGATGTTGTTGTTGCTGACAGGATGGATGCATTGAAGAAAAAGGATGGGCCCTCCAGGGTCAGAATCAAGTCAATATGGCTCTCAGTACTCCATGTCTAGGACCTGTGGGCCTTGAGACATAATATCCTTAGTTATCCCTAGGTTAGGGGATAACATCTGGCTCCAACTCGAGGACATGTGCTCATTGTAGAGCGGGTGAGAACCTCAACATCTATGGTATGACTTGTGACCTGCTAGATCTCAACAAAATATATTAGTAATCATTTGGGGTGGTGATATCACCCATGGCTCATATTTGGTACAATGAAATGAAAGTAAGCAAGCATATATACAAATGGAAATACAACTACTCTAGCATGAAATGAAGATGGTATATACAATGAATGAAAAATGCCTAATTACTTACCACTAATTACCTATTGGTTGAATGCTAGGTGTAGTCAAATAGCCAATGAAACCATCCTAGCAATATCTCATAATACCTGCCTTTGTGCTTCATCATAAACAAAAACAATGATAAGTCAAGCACATGAGTTAGAACATGTATCATATCATCGGGAATCATAGAGTCCAGCTCATGGAGGTGGGTGGGAGGGACAAAATGGTGCCAAGTCATACTCTCAGGAAATTTCTCAATCCATCTTAGAAAGGGATCGTGGAAAGTCAAAGGTTCAATAGACTGACTCAAAGAGTCTGAAGGTTGGCCACCTAGGACGTCTTCACAATCTGAGGCCTGGGAAGGGACTGGAAAGAACTTAAAGGATGACTGACAATTTCTTATGGGGAAGTTGGAAGACTGTGATAATAAGATTCTTCTTAAGGTACCCAACCTTCCCCTAAAATTCAAAAGGAGGATTTTTCCTACAGAAGACTTGGGATAAGGGACATGTTTCCAAATCATACCCTCGGTGACATAAAGAGGTAGAGTAATCAAAGGGAGGTATAAAATCTTATCACAAGTATCTTAATTCAGGAAACCAACTTCCTCACTCTTATCAAGATATGAGCACAACAATGGTTGATAATTTTCTTCATAGAATAAATCTGAATGATCAGAGGAGTACTCACCAAAATCCTCAAGGTATGACCAAAAATCATCAGGAGAATATAGGACTAGGTCATCCATGGGTCTTTGGAAAGTATCTGTAATTATATCATCTCCTTGTTTCCAATTGTCAAAATTAGTAACCTCATATGATAGTTGTAAAGGAAACTTTTGGAAATGGCCTTCAATGTCGTAAATGGGATCCTCATTAGAACCAATCACATCCTACTTACGCCTTCAAATATGTATGAAATCATCAATATTATCAACAATGTCACTACCTTTTTTATAACATGAAGGATCTAATGCATCGAAGGGATCCTCTAGTACCTCTTCTCTTTCCAAATCATAAAAAAAAGCATCATCAAAATCTTGGAAAGGAAGGTAACTCACCGTGTTTATTTCTTCTTTTGCGGGAGATTTGAGGACTTGGGTGACTTCATCAAATGAAACAACATGCATCATTGTTTCATCCTCGTGACTTTCCCATACATCTTCAATTGTACAACAAGGAGGATCTACCTTGCCTGAGGATTCCATTTCTACTTCACTCTTTGAATCATAGAATAAGGTATTATCAAAATCATGAAAAGGAAAGTGACTAACCTCATCCTCTTCTTCTTATGTAGGAAAAATGTGATTTTGGATGGCTTCATCAGAGGGAGGAGGACACATCAATACTTCATCATGGTTTTTAATATACTCAAGTCCTAGCTCCTTGACAACGTCTTCATTATTCTTGGCAGAAGAATGAGTAATGCCCTGCTCTTCCTTGTGGGATTGGAAAACCTTATCATGATCCTTCTCTTTAGACTCTTGTTGGTTGATGATTTTTTCCCCTTCTTCTCGGAAATCATCAGTAAAGGTCTCAAGGGAAACTAATCTCTCCAAACTAAGAGTATCTAGGGTAAAGAGGTGTCTTTCCTTGGACAAGGAGATATTTGACTCGATTTCTCTATCCATGTCATGAGCTTCATGGAGCATTCTTGGGCCCTTTTTACTAAGGGAAAACCCTAAATGCACTAAGAGTGCATTGGTATAGATATAAATGAGGTACTTGTCTTCAGGATGATGGCTTCCAGGAATTTGAAATAGCAGGTACTCAAACCTATCCTGGAAATTTATAATAGTCTCATTCTCAGTTTTCTTTATATGCTTGAGTCTTTTTAGTAGTATTGGGATGCCTTCCAACTTAATACCCCATATTTTGAGAAAGATTTCTTCCAATCTGTCCATAGATGTGATGCTAGCATCAGGGACGTCGTCATACCACTCCCTAGCATTGCCATGAAGAGTGGCAGAGAAGATTTTCATTACCAAATCTTCAGCATCATCACTAATAGGGTGGTGTTGAAAGAAAGCCCAAAAGTCACCCATGTAATATTCGGTTCTCTCCCCATCTCTACCAGTGAATCTAGGGAGCCATTTCTTGTACTTCAGGGGCATTTTTCGAGGGTATCCCAGTATTTTACTCATGTCTAGAGGTTTGAAATTTCCTGTGTCTCATTGAGAAGTCATGGTTGGTTTTTTTATTAGTGGAGTCGCCATATAATTTTCTTGAAACTATCAAAGGGATGAGGGGATCACCCTCAGTGGAGTCTCTAGGTAAGCTTTGTAAAGTAAAGGCTTTTGAGAAAGGCTTACCGAACAATTGTCATCTTTGAGGAGAATTGACTCAATGTTCCCCGACAACGATGCCAAAATGTTATCGTGCAATTTGTACTTGTCCCAAAGGAAAAGACTAAAGGAGGGAAAATTGGCATAACAAGAGGTTATCCTATCACTGTCACCTTAATAAGACACCTCTTTCTATTTAGGGATGATATACCAGGGGAGATGTCCCCAGTGACTTGAGGGTTTCATAAGGCAAATGTTGAAGTATCAAGAAAAGATATCCCTTCTCACAAGTCACACATGTCAGAAAGTCCCAAAGTTTTAGAAAAAGAAGCAATGATATGCTTAAGTGTACCTGCCCAGAACAAAGCAACAAGAAAACACTATTTTTTGCAAGTACAATTTGATGTTAGTGCTTCATAAAACATTGGACTTGTCAATGAAAGCAATAAGTTGATACAAGATGAAGAAAACATAAATTCTATAACAACAATGTATATAATATGATGGCTTCACAATCAATGCCTTCAATAATCTTCAAAATGACCCAAAATGATAATCTAACAATAACAATATACTAGCACTTGTTAGAAGCTAATGAGGCAATGTAAAAATCAACTTTTGCAATTGCTTTTAAGAGATTTTAATGCTGTAATAATTGGATGTAGATTACTTTTGTAACAAAAACAAGAATGTTAGTAGATTAACATAATCTAGTGTTAGGAAAGGCTAGTATGTAGCTTGAGGTAAAAGTTTTAAGGGTTGTTCCCATCAATCAATCAAATATAAGGTCTAGATTAGTGTCTTCAGGGCTAATGGAGTCACTTTTTGTAGCAACAATCTTGAAGGAATCAAATGATAATGTATGAGCTAAGGACAAAGAGGGATGATGGTTGAGGTGTTGGTAACCCAAGGCCTCAATCAACAAGCCCTAGAAGGAAAACGACTACTAGGAAGTAGGTAACCCTAGGCCCTTGCGGTTTTCCTTATTCTTTAGCTCAAGCTTGAATTAAATAATGGCTTGATGAAGAAAATGATACTAGAGTGCTACAATGGTAGGGCCCTAGCACAATGCTTCAAAGGGTAGGATTTATAGCACAATCTAGTAGGTGAAAAGTTATTAAGAGAAGGACAATAATATGTGCTTGATCTCTTAAGGTTTTAAGCTAGCAATTTAATAATCTTGGAAAAATGAAAAGTAAATGTAATATAACCATTCAAAGTAAATACGAATTGTAGAAATTCACTTACATTCACGAAGATTAATCTAGAAATTAGCCTAGTTGAAGAATTTCCACCAAGAAAAATGTCAAAAACACCAAAATTAGCTTCCTCCAAGAGTTGTGCACCACTTAAATTCATCCAAAGATCCTTAAAGGAGCCGAATTTCAGAGCTCACTTGTGTGAGTGAAAGAATGATGAAAAAATACAAGGGAAAAATCCCTTATTTATACAATCAAAATGACCTTTAATTACAAAATTAGGTCAAAAAGGCCGGCATGGCCAGTTCACATGAGAAAATCTAATTTTACATAAATTTGTCAAATAAAACCCTAGATTAAGCCTTTTAGGGTGACTTCATGCCTCTCCTAGGGTGACGTTATCCTCCTTGCTGGAACGTTAGCCCTCCAAGTAAAACATTGGGGCTCAAAACCCCTCTGGAACTGCCACATGTGTCAACCAATGTCGTCCTCAAGTTGGGTGCCTCAACTGGGTGACATCAAGGCTCTGAATGATGACGTCAAGAGCCATCGAGGGCCAACATGATGGTGGGAGGGCAAGACACCATGGGTCTAGGCCTACCAGGTTGTCTCTGCTAGAACATCATCCTCTCTCTTCGGTTCAAGCCTTTGGTATATGTATCCCCCTTTTTGGGGTCTCAGCATCCATCTGGTGGGCTTTCGCCCTTTGGAGTTCAGAGCTAATCGTCTCCCCATATGTACCTATCCGTCGGGCATGGTCCTGCAACAACAACAAGTACGCCCTCCATGGGTTCATAAGTCAAAGGGATCATAGTAATGTCAATCACATTTAATAATCAAGTTACCCAAACATGTGCATAAAACCCCCCTTTCCCAGACAAGTTCTCAAAGACGTTATTCTCTTCTACAAGCCAGGTTTGGAGAGGGTTTCAGGACGTCCTATTGGGATAATTCTCCTTATATGTGGGATTTTTCCAGGTGAAGACCAATCTAGGTCATGTAAGTGCATGAGATGGTATGGGGATGTTTTGGAAATGGGTGCAGTGATGATAGGGAAATGTAGGACTTACCTATGGGTGCCTCTGAAGAGGGTGAGTTGCACCTTGTCATGAATGAAAATGTTTTCAAGCCCATTCAATGCATTTTTACCTTTTTATCTTATTTATTTTTCTTTCAGTAGAATAGTTGGGGGACACTTTCCTGGCGTGGTGACCAGTGATGACAGTGTTACCCACAAGTATTTCACGGATATGAGAAGGTTGGCTCGTGATGAGACCCCCTTTCTCTTGGCTATGCCACCAAGAGCCACTACCCTGGCGTGGTGACCATCTGAATGGTAGTTTCATACCTCTACATGCCCATGGACCTAATAGGATGGATCGTGATGAGACCCCCTATCCTCCAACTAGGTCTTGAGTTTATTTATTTTATGGGTCCCTCCTTTTCTTACTGAGAAGCCATTTATTTCTTTCTCGGGGATTCTTGCGCGAAGCATCTGAAGGTTTTTCTCTTGTGGATTTTATCTTTTTCTAGCTACTTTTACCCTCTGGGCCTTTAGCCCCTTCTTTCCACAAGGAAAGGTACAACCCTTTGCTACCTTGGAAGACCCAATGCCTGAATCAATGCATGGGATGGATGAGAGGGAAGATGATGAAAAGTGATAAGTATGGTGGGAATGGAAGATGACCTTTCATGAAACCACCCAGTGGAAACTCACTCCTAAGGGAACCAACTTGCTATGGCATCCTATCATCCCCTCCAGGTGTGGACAAGTCAAAAGGCATAAAATCCAAGCACACGTCATGAAGCAAAAGAGAATTAAATTCACATATTCAAATGTTTTGAGAATTAGAGAGACACATACCATGATACCCAGACTCATTACCTCACAGAGAAAGACCCACTCATGCTGAAGGACCAGGCTGATGGGATGGATGTTGTTGCTATTGACAGAATGGAGGCACTGAAGAAAAAGGATGGGCCCTCTAGGGTCGGGCTCAAGTCAATATGGCTCTTGGTACTCCATGTCTAGGTTGTGGGCCTCGAGACATAATCTCCTTAGTTATCCCTAGGTTAGGGGATAACATGGCCGATGGCCAATTTTGAAGAAGGCCCAATGGTCTTTCTCCTTGGAATCGGGCACAACCTTGAAATGTGGACAATGGCCAATTTCAAAGAAGGCTCAATGGCCTTTCCCTTCAAATTCCGGACAACATTGAAATGTGGTTGATGGCCAATTTTAAATAAATCTTAAGGCATTACCTTCAAAAATTGGGGATGACTTTGAAATGTGGTTGATGGCCAATTTCAAAGAAATTGTAATGTCTTTACCTTCGAAATTTTAGCATGACACTTGAAAGAATTTGATGGTAAATCCTTTGAATGGGTTCTATGGTTGATGATCCAAACGAGCTTAATGGGCCAATATTTGAATAGGGTTGGTGGATCGATGTGTGCACAAGCACACATGTTGGAGAAGGATCCAATGCAAGTGAAAAAGGGGGTTTTGTGTGGTCATCAATCTACACAGTGTGTTTTAAATTTGAGAGGAATGATTCAAGGTATCTAGAAGAGGTTGAATTAGATAAAATGGAAAAAAAAACCTCATCTTCTCAATGTGGTGATCAAGGGGGTTGGATATGTAACAAACTCCGCAAGTTGTGGTTTATTTCACTACATTTGTGTAATATGTGGCAACTCTCCATTGTGATTTATCATGGTTGCATAATACGTGTTGAATAGTAGTGAATTGGGTGTAGCACGAATAGTTGTGAGGAAAAGTTGTTATCCTCCCTATTTGAGTTGAAGCCCCAATTAGTGATATGTTTGTTGTTAGTGCACTGATTGTTGATGAGCTATATATGATCTATTCCTGAGTTGTTGACCTGGTCTTGTTCCCTGAAAAATCCATGGTTCACCTTTGGTACCAAAAAAAAAAACATTGTGAATAGAAAAACTCCAACATAGAATTTTGCTCAAGAAAATGTTGATCTATGTAAAACAATAACTAATGATATTTCTTCAAATAGATTTTCATTTAGTATCCTATATTATATTTTATTTATATTATAACATACTTAAAAGAAAATTTGCAATTTCAATTTTCATTTATTAAATTAATTAATTCTGAACAAGTTAATAGATTTCATTTAATTATGTATAGTATTATGGATTTTCTTATAACTTTCTATAAAAAAAAAAGAAGAAGCTATGAAACATAATACCTTTTTAACATTAATATTAATAATATTTATATCATAATCAATTCATTAATATAAAGTTTGATGTAAGTACAAAAAAATAAAAATAATAATAAAATGTCTTTTCTCTACATTTGCAAAATATATTACAAAGAATACAAATGCAAATGTATTACAAAGAATACAATTTTTGCTGATAAAACTATAAAACAAAAATTATATAGAAAAAATTTAAAATAAAATAAAGTTATTAATTTATTTTGTTATTGTAGTGATTGCACAACATATGTTCTAAGTGGATTTTATGGATGTTGTAAGGAAATTCAATAAATGCCATGCAATATTCAATTCTTCAATGTAAAATTATCACCAACAATGATGTATTTTGAATGTTTAGCTTCCAAGGAAACTATATTACATAAATTGGGTATTGAGAAACAAGAAAATAACAATGGGAGAGTAAAGTAAATAGGAAAATAACATAAAATTTTTGAAAATGTAACTTAGATGACATATACGATTACATTATTTAATTTGAGTTCGTAGATGGGCGGATACCTACTTTTTACATAATGTCGGACATACTCCTTCCATTGGAAAACCTACACTTTCTTCTTAGTACCATCATACCTTTCTATGCAATCAACGAATGTGCACATCTTGATATACTCCCCACTTTCTTCATCATCAGAGTAGTTCATAATCATAGAGCATTTATTAAAATCTTCATGAAACAAACACCCGAGAACAATGGGGTCACAATGATAGGTCTTTTTTGTTTCTCCTTATTGCATGCTTAACCAACGCACTACAGATGCATCTTCTTCCTTATTGGATTTTGCGCCTCCATCTATGAGTGCGCAAATTTCACCCCTCACAACTCTTAATTCTATATCATTGCACGACTGCAAATTTTTCATCCACACACCCAATGAATACACCTGCCTCCTCATTGAGTAATGTAGTTTGTCACATATAACATGCATTGACCAACAAAAAAAACCGATTGATGTTGCTATAAATCCACGCCCTCAGTTTTGTGTTGAACTCCAATATTGTGGATACAAGACTCAACAACGTAGGAATCAACCAAAAGACTTTCTTGGTCTGGAGAAACAATCCTGCCAAGTTTAAAAGCTTTATTGTTTTCTCTTCGGATAATGACAAGTTGACGGGAGAAGAAAATCCTTGTCTGAAAGGATCACAGTGTGGTCTTCAAGTATGATACAATCTATTGCTTCTGATAACGGCATGACACCACCTGTAACAATTGATTTCCAGAAACTTTTATAACCTTTGAAACACACAAATTCAATATTGATACTTTTCATTGACAAAAGATTATGCCAAATTGCATTAGTGATGTAGTATGGCATTTCTTCATTGATGAGCAACTTTCTTTCATCCCTTCTTTCTAGTCGAAAACTATTGCCCAAGTAGGACATTTTGAAAATCTCAGATATCCCACCACGTGGTAGGCCTAGAATATCGACCAACTCATCATGTAACCCTCTCTTGAAGACCCGTCCTGGGAAATAATGCAATAATGCATAATCTAAGGACAGGCGGAAGGGCATCAATGACAAAAACCATCCCATTATCCCATGTACAAGTCCCCCCACCGGGGTGAGCTTCACAAATTTCCATAACCCAAGACAAACTTGGAAGGCCACCAAAAAGTTACTCAAAATTTTTTGGACTTCCTCCATTATCAAAATTCCTCTTCAAACGATGAACAACAACTTACTTAGTCAGTGTACTCATCTGTCTCCTCATCCTTTTCTTCTTATCCTTCATCCTTTTCCTTTACTTCAAAGGCAAGCATTTTTTTCCCACCCTCTTCTCTTTCGATTATTCCTTTTCTTCTTTGTACTGTTACGCATTTTTTTTTCCGGGCATAATCTTCTTTTATTCAATTCTTTATCCCTCACCGGTCATGCACAATATCACAAGGTCGTCCATGTCCTTACATCGAGAAAAATTTGAAGGCATTTTCTCTTTAATAAGCATTAAATTCAATTCAACTTAGATATTTGGGATTGATTAAGTTGTCACATCCTCAACACACATGACAAATCGTGATAGATAAATATACTTTGTAATTTGAATTATATAGGACAATGAAATCAACAAACCAAATGCACAAGTGTAATAAATAATTACATTGTTTTTTATGTATTTTATTTACTAAGTGTTCATTGTGCAGGGATATACTCTGCGGAAGTGTCGGAAGCTATATGTGTGCGGACTAGGTGTTGGCTATGTGGGGATATACGTATGCGGAGGTGTGGAAGCTATATCTCTTCATAATCTCGTGCATTGACATATAGTATGGATAATTTATACCACTCATGATCCCGTGCTTTTGCACTTCACAATTCCATACTTTTAATAGTTTGCAAAATTCTTTTATGCATATGCTTAGATAAAACATTTATGTTAAACATATATATCTAGCATACATATATTTGTTGGGAACAGAGACATTGTTTCGATAGATATCCTCCCCACTCCCATATAGGCATATCTTCTGCACAACCAAGATATAGAGTAATTTGAACCCTTGTGCAGATAATTCATAACAATCATCTTCCCGCCCTCCCACACTTCGCAACTCCGCACGTCATATTTTGTGAAGCAATGCAATTTGGTTGATAGTTGACTCATTTATTGCAATTTTAGTGATAACATTCTTTGTAGCAAAAATGTTTTGTTAAAAAATAGGAAAAAAGGTAAATTGTTCAATGTCGGGGAAAACTTTGTAAATAAGTAAAGTGTTGGAGATATATATCTTCCACAAAGTTATAATTTTGGCAGATATATATCTTTGGTACACACATATCTAATATATTTCGTACAACCAGATGTTCTGGGGGTGCGCAACGACATATGTGTTGTACAACCAACAAAATCTAGCATGGATGCTCATGTTGGTGATCCATATCGCCCATTCTCGTGGTTTCTAGTAGTTTGTAACTCAACATTTCCAATTGTTCAATAGTGTTGATCCTGATCAGTGATGTAATTTGCATGATAAATAATTGATCTATGGAAATCTCATTTTCTAAGTTTGTAGCACTCAGTCTGGATGCTTGTATTTATTTTAAGAGACAATGTTTCTATGCAAAGTATGCGCACATTGGAATTGTGGAAAGCAAATCATATCCCCTTCACGTTATCACTAATTGTCCCACTTTGCTACACTTCACAACTACACGCTTTTAATAGTTCACAAAATGCTGTCATGCATATGCTTAACTAAATTTTTTTTGTCAAACATATATATCTACAGGATAGATATTTCTTCTGCACAGAGACATCATCTAGATAGATATATCATCCAGACATCTGGCATATGCTCTGCAAACTTCTAACTTAAAACAATTAAATTCAGGACAAAATATTCTGATTATGCTCAGAATTAAAAAAAATAAAACTTGACAATGGAGCAACTCGGTTAACTAAGCATAGAAAATCAGATGAGGTGTTTGTTATGTATTTATATTTAATATTTATTTAATAATATTTTATTTAATTTGAATTTAAAACTTTATAAAATGCATTTAATAAAATATTTTGTTTATTTATATATAATTAATAAATATTTTTCAAATAAATAAATAATTCTAATATAATGTTTAATTTTTATGAATAAAGATCTTTGTTACATTAAATATTTTTTTAAATGTTTATTATTAAGTTGGATATTTTTTATTTTGAAATTTATTTTATTACATAAATATTTCTCCTACTCTCTACCCATTAACATAAATCCAAAAAATAATTTAAATTTAAACATATAACCATTTATTACATTATTTATCACGAGAAAAAGATTAAAATTTAAACATGCAATCATTTTATTACATTATATTGTATATTTGTGTAAGTTGCAAGGTCATCATTAAATTTACAACTTTCATTTTTGAATAAATATTCATGAAAAAAAAACTAATATACATATGTCTACAATATATAATCATATTGAGATTTTATTTAAGATATCTTTTGAAAATAGAGGCTCGATGCTAGGGTTGTTGGAAAATACTGAGAGGGGGGGGTGAATCAGTATTTGAGCTATCAATCAATTTTTAACTTTTCTTTTACTGAAACATCTTAGTCTACTTTATAGAGATCAGTTGTTGTATATTCTTATGAAAACAGTAGAGCATCCAGA
>ML784899.1:267126-308391 GCA_009831015.1 Picea engelmannii | reverse complement strand
GCATGTTGAAACCCCGATCCCCGAAACTCCGATGGCTTATCGCCCTCGCTTCTTTTGCAGATCTGACGGCTGTCGGGTATCTGCTTCCAATCTGATGGCGCAGATCACTTCTTCTCCACGCCAACAACTGCACTTAACATCTGTGCAGTTTCTCCCGATCCAGCAGCTGTCGGGATTTCCGAGTGAGATCCGACGGCTCTCGGTCTCTTTCCTGTACTCCTTGCCCGTATAAGAGCGCTATGCCTCCTGAGCTTATTCTCCTCGAATCCTTAAAGGGTTTTATCCTTCTTATCTCCGTTGTTGCCATCAATGACAACAACCATCTATACATTCGTTGCTTGTTCAATATTTGCCAACAAGGGTTTCTGCTATACTCCTAGGGTTTCACTTTCACCGATCTCCATTGATCCTACTAGCGATCTTCTCACATTCTCATCTGAAACGATTCCAATGGCCTCAGTAGAGGGGGCGGAAGCCCCCTCTTATCGAAAGGTTTCAACGAGAGAAGCGAACAGATCCGCTAATGCACAATCGACCTTCGATCTACTGTCGGACTTTAGGGACCAGCTGTATCAATAAGAGCTAAGAAAGAACAGAGGAATGGAGATGGAATTTGATCCCTCTCATCCAAAAGTGGCTCGATCATGGATACCAGGTAAATGCATTCCATAAGCTTCTACAACACCTAGGTATGTGATCAGTTTAGTTCGAGTTGGTATGCAAAACCAATATATGAGAGATCATGCCCTCATTGGAAAATTCTTGGGTATTTGGTCCTCTGAATGAGACCTAACTAAGTGGATCAATCAATGCTAGAAACCTAAGGGCCACTTTGAACTACAAATGGGTTCCAAAGGATTCTTTACGGTCGTCTTCCACAACATGGAAGACAAAAACATGGTTTTTGAAAATGGGTCATACTTTTACAATTCAGCCGACCTATATCTCAAATTTTGGACAAAAAAAATTGACCCAGAAAAAGAGGATTTCACCTGCACACTGGTATGGATCAGGATTTACTCATTCCCCAAAGAATTTTGGTTAGGAGAAGTCCTGGAAGGAATAGGAAACACCCTGGTTTTTTTTTTAAAGCAGCAGAAGCCACAAAATAGAGCAGATACACCTCCTATGCGCGTATCTGTGTTTACATGGATGTCTCAAAGCCACTGCCTAGTTCCATCAAAACAGAATATCAAGATGAAGAATGGGAACAAACAATCGACTATGAATACATCGCTTTTCTTTGTCGCAAGTTCCATGACCATGGTCATATCTTCATAGACTACCCTTTAAGTGCACCCAATAACCCCAACACCCCAACATAGGAAAAACCCAAATATGGTTTCACACAGGTGCAAGGACACAGACATCAAGCACAGAAAAAACCCCAACCTTCAAATGCCACAGAACCCTCCACTAGCAACTCTTTCGAAATCCTCAACTTTATCCTGGATTACCTTCCCACCAGTAGTTCAGTTCTTGTCTCCAATAAAGCCAACACTAAAGCTAAAGAAAAAACCCTCCCATAACCCATCCTAGAACAAATCACTCCTTTTCCCTCCACCAAGAACCCTTCCCCTGGAGAGGGAGCATAAATGGAAGTAGAATGGGATGAGCATGAGCTAGCATAAATTGACCTCATCGGATTAGAGGAAAATTATCACAAAAAGAAATACAATATGTCCCTCCAGGACATCTCAGAAAAGTACATAAGGTTTGCCTTAAATCCACAGTTGGAGCGACATTAAGATCCATCACTGAACTAGGTATCACCCCAGAGGAACAAAGAGATTTGTGCAAGCAAACAAAAGAAGCAGGAACAAGAGGAAGAAAATCCACTCAAAAACTAATCCAAGAAATTGGTAGCTATATGGTTAATTCGAAGAAAATTCGAAAGCTAACTGATAGATTTCTCCCAAATCCAACTCCCCCATCCTCATGAAGATCATCTCATGGAATATAAGAGGCTTAAATGGAAGGACTAGACAACCGATCCTTTAAAACAACATTATGACAGAGACTCCTGACATCTTTCTCCTTCAAGAAACTAAGTGCGTAAGAACAATGGAAGAAAATATTTATTCTAAAAGTTGGAAGAAACGCAATTTCATTTTTAATGATTCCAACGTCTCAACAAGAGATCTGGCTATTTTATGGAACCTAGCTGTGGTAATTCTAGAAGACTTTTATTCCACTAAATGGTTGATTTCTGCCTCCTTTAGAACAATTGGATCAAACAAATTTGGATTGCTCACCAATGTGTATGGACCACAACATCTCCAAGATAAAGAAATCTTGAGGCATTCTCTTCAATTCCTAGGGGCTTTGGCCAACACCAGAAATTGGATCCCGAGAGGTGACTTCAATCATTTCAAGTCCCTCAAAGAAAAAAGGGGAGGAATAAAAAGGTTGGACAAATATAGTGAGGCTTTCTACGACATAATTGATGCCCTTCATCTTATTGACTTGGACTTTAGAGAAGGTATGTTCACCTGGTCCAACCGGTGCTCAAGGTCACACCACATTTCCTGGAAGCTTGATCGTTTTCTGATATCAAAACCCTTGATGATAGAAGGAATTTTATTGGAAGCAAGCATCCTCCCAGTCTCGGGCTCTGATCACTGGCCCATTAAAATATGGATGGACACCACCGGATCTCCATAGTTCAAGTCATCTCGCTTCGAAAATTTTTGTCTCCCCAACCCATAATTTCAAGAAAACGCCCCCATCTAGTGGAAAAATACAAAAATATCCCATGGATCTCTCATGTTCCAATTCCAACTAAAATTGGAAAATTTCAAGCACCAACTCAAGACTTGGAACAAAATGGTCTTTGGAAACATTTTCTAGGCCCAAAAGAAGATGGTGTTATGAATGCAAGAAATCCAAAAGGAATTCATCACAAAAGGTAAATGAGAACAACTACAAGAAGAAGAAATATCTCTTCAAAAACAATTGGATGAACGATATGCATAGGAAGAGGTGTTATGGCGACATAAATCACAGATTCAATGGCTAAGCGAAGGAGAGAGGAATACCAAATTATTTCACCAATATATGCTCCAGAGATGCCACATCAATAGAATCACCAGGCTTGAAAATGATCAGGGGCAATCCCTCCTAACTCATAATGAAATTGAACAAGAACTTATGAACTACTACAAAAGTATTCTCAAGGAGCCTAACCCAGATAAATCTCCATCCATCATACAAATAATCCCGCATGTTCCTGCCCTGATCATTGAAGAAAAAAAAACAACTCTTCTCCGACCCATTTCTATTGAGAAGGTGGATCAAGCAATGAAGGAAATGTCGATCAGAAAATCTCCAGGAACGGAGGGCTTCACCACATTTTTTTTCCGCCACTGTTGGCCAATGATAAGAGAAGAGGTTTGGAAATTAGTCGAAGACTCCAAGAATTATAAAAACATCCTCCCATTTCTCAATGCAACCTTTCTAACACTCATACCAAAATAAGAACAGGTGTCAAATCCCAAGAAGTTCATACCCATTACTTTGTGCAATGTCATATACAAGATTATTATAAGGGTAATTTCCATCCGCCTCAAAACAATTATTCCTTTTATTATTTCAAAAGAGCAATTTGGTTATGTCGAGGGAAGGAAAACTCTTGATAGTGCCATTCTTTCTCGCGAAGTAATGCACTCCCTTAAATCATCATGTACCCTTGGAATGCTAATCAAGATGGATTTCACTAAAGATTTTGACACTATCAACTAACATTATTTGCAACACATTCTCACAACTTTTGGTAATTTCCACCTCGATTGGGTTAGCGGGATTCTAAAACTCACCTCCACTTCCTTGTTTTCCATCCTTTTTAATGGTGCCCCTTCCAAGGCCTTTTCTCCTTCAATAGGCATCTGACAATGCGACCCCCTCTCCCCCTTCCTTTTCGTCATCTTGGCTAAGGGACTCAGTCATTACATCTAGGACCATATCACCAATGGAAGTCTCCAAGGACTAAATCTATTTGGTATGAACCACCCCATCTCTCATATCCAATTCGTGGATGATACTATGATAATGGGCTCAGCCACTGCAAAAGAAGCTTCCACTATCCGTAAAATTTTGGATGACTTCTCTAAAGCTTCTGACATTTCTATCAATTTAGGAAAATCTTAGGTCTTCTTTTTCAACACTCCAGAAGCTATCCAATTTCATCTCGTCAATCTTTTAGGATTCACCCAGATTTCCCTTCAGTCCAAATAACTGGAAGTCCCTCTCACTAATAACACCTCTCGCATGAGCCCTTGGGAGCCTCTCATAACCTCTCTGGAAAACTGCCCTAAATATTGAACTCTCAGATCTCTAAATCTAGCTGGATGCTTCACTGTTTTGAAATCAATATTGCAAGCCATTCCTATTTATCTCTTTTCATCTTTAGCCACTCTAAATCAATCATAAGATCCATTTTCTCCATTCAAAGAAAATTTCTCTAGAAGGGCACTAAGGAAGGCCAGAAATGGGCACTTGTTATATGGGAGGACCTTTGCAAACCTAAATCATCTGGTGGTATAGGCCTAAGAGATCCGAGAATCTTAAACAATGTCATGGGAGCCAAGATCTGGTGGCATTGGCTAACTCACCCATCCTACCTCTGGGAAAAAATTTGGAGACAAAAATATGCTCCCAATATAGAGGAAAGCAACTTGATTAGACTCAAAAACCCAAATCCTAGATCCTCGATTAGGAATATAGCCTGGGGTAATCACCATCTAGTACAGGAACATGCCTTTTGGGAGGTACACAATGGACATACAACTCTCTTCTAGACTGACTCTAGGAAACAATTACCACAACTCCATCTCAAATAAAGAATACAAGGGATCTTTCAACACATGTGGCATAAAACACACCTTCAAATCCATCACTTCTAGAAGACTCACATAGATCATCCTCATTGGAGAGAATGGTAATCCAAACCTATGACTCTAAACATGCCACATACTTGCAACTTAGTACCTTGGCAAGAAGAGGTGGAATCAAGGAAAATATGAATTCATTATGATGAGGACATCCTCCGTTGGGGCCACACACCACAGGGAGTGTTCTATATCAAAGAGGCTTACAGGTTAAAATACAAACACAACTCACTAGAGAAAGAAGAAATATGGGCAAGGATATGGAAAATAAATCATTGGCCCAAGGTGTGGAATTTTTTATGGTTGATGGTTCAAACTAGAATTCTCACTTGGGAGAATATATTAAAATGGGGATTCACAAGTCCATCCAGATGTCCCCTATGTTACAATCAGGAAGAATCAATCGAGCATATCCTTAATCAATGCACGTTCAGTCTGCACTTATGGTATCAAATGGCTTCTACCATGCGCACCACAGATTGAAATGTAGCCAGCATAAAAACCACTCTTGAGCATTGGAGACAATAGGCTTTCAAAAATCCAATGCTCAATCACATATGGATGCTTCTCCCTAGTTTCAGAGTTTGGAATATCTGGAAAGAAATAAATAACAAAATTTTCAACTCTTCCTCTCAATCTAAAGCTCAAGTTTGGTCACACATCCATTCTTGCATCAGAGAAATCATTTTCTTACTACCATGGACCTAATGAGATCTTAAATGTGATCCATATGAAAAAATCATTCTCTCCAACTAGCACATCCACCCTAATTCCATACCTCCCCCTACCCCCTCTCACCCACCCACTACTAATAGCCCTACCTCCTAGAGAAAACCCATGGCAGGCTTTGTCAAACTAAATTTTGACGAGGCCTCTAAAGGAAACCCTAGCCTAAGAGGATTTGGCGTGGTTTTTAGGGATGATCAAGGAAATATCATCCTAATATTGGTTGGTAGTCTCGGCCATGACACAAATAATGCTACAGAAGTATGGGTGCTCATCCAAGGATTAAGTACTTCCAATCGAATGGGTTTCACAAAGCTTATCGTGGAAGGATATTCTCAAATCATTCTAGATCTCTTTTCTGAGCTACTCACAGGTTCAGAACCTTCCAAAATATCTCCTAGTTGGAGGCTCCTCAATAATTTGGAACTGTTACTTTCCTTAATTCTTCCCAACACAGTTCATATCCGTTCTCATGTTCGTTGGGAGGCCAATCAAGTAGCAGATAAATTATCCAATGCTGGGGTGAATCTCCAGAATGGTGATCTTACCTGTTCACCTTCCCAGACCCCGAATCACCCCTTATTTTTTGATTTCTCTACATTAGTGAAGAAACAAAACCCAACCCCGGATTGGGTGACACCTGGATGCCATGTCACGAGTGATCCACAACAAACAACCCTCCCTCGATTGCCTTGTTTGGTGCCCTAGCAGTGTTCATTTACTCCCGACTTCCCCCCTCCAGCGATTGTCCCTGCAACTGGCCTCCACCATGATTGTATCTCGTGTGAAATTAATGGATCTCCATATCCTTCTGTGTCTTAAGACCATCATCTTCACCATTACGGCACCTTAACTTTTTATTCATCCTGCTCTGCATGCTCTCTGGTTTCTCTACCTTTGCTCCCCGCTCTTACCTTACTACAGGTTTCTCTTCATAGTTTCAAGGGTCCTCTTCACCTCCTCCATCCTCAACCTTTGTCTCTATTGATTCATAATCATGCCGAGAAAGTGTGCTATATCACTTCGAGATGGATCTCTCTCTATTGTAGGCAGTCGACCCCCCTACACTCATTGTCGACCTGGTCTGTTACACCGTGTTTGTCCTTGCCACTCCCGAATCGCTAATCTCTCCTCCTCTCCTCCAGTCGAAGTAGAATATTGCAAGCTTGGCTCTACTCTTGTGACCACTTCCTCCATCGCCATCGATATCCCCAACCCAAAAGCAGCCTCCAGCTCTATGTTTTCACCCCCTCCTCACTCGATTTTCACTGATGCTCAAAGAGAAGTCATCATGGAGATGTGTTGAGATAATGATGAGCATAAATTTCTCCAAGAGATGATGGATAAATTCTTGGACTGGATTTTTGATTTGGGCACGAAGAACCATGCATAGCGACACAATGAAGAGGAACTGCTCTAGGAAATAATGGCCCCCAAGTGGTTGGAATTGTCCAGGCATGCCTTCCCCTACAACTCTACCAAAAAGTAATTTATCATGGACTATTATCTTTTTCTTTTTATAGTTTATGTCTGGCCTATCAAATTACAAAGACATCTTTGTTGGTATATTCATAGGTCCAAAATAGTTTATTACAGTCTAAAATCTATAACTATGTCAACTAGCAGCAGTCACAATAGGATTTTATGGAACTTTTATAATTGGTGGTGGGGATGGTTTCCTTCTATGGCAACCTCAACACCAGTCTCTATAACATCTTATGTAATTTTTGTTCATGAAAGGTAATACAAACAACTAGCTTACAAAAAAAAAAAGATATTTTTTGAAAGGAAGTAGAGGTGTGGAATATGCTTCCTACACTAAGAAGAATGTATATAAACTAAAAACAAAACAATTGCAACAAAGAAATAAACAACCACCCATATACAACAAGATTTCTTAGGTAAAACCCTTCGAGAAGAAAAATCCCACACTCTAAAGCACACTCAATGTATTATTCAACAACTAAATGGTTACAATACAGAGTCTCTATGCTCTAGAAAAAAAGTGTTTACCAGTAGCCTAATTCTAGATAATTTTTTCTAGCATAACAGTAAGATAAGACTCACAGTCTATGATTTCCTCCATCCCTAGTACTCAATAAATAGGCATAGTAAAATCATAAAAGGTTTATGGTTTACCATTTCTACATATTAGAAACTGTTAAATTTTGTAACTATGGTCGGTCTTCATAATGCGAAAAGTGAAAAGTGAAAAGTCGTGTTAAGCAATTCACATCTCCTAGTAAATCTTGTGTTCTCTTTGTGATCTCTACTATTATTCTATATCTTTTATATGGTTGAATTTCTGAAGTATAATTGCCTAATGATAAATTGAAAAGTGAAAAACAACATCATTAGAAGTAATTATAAGTTTTCAGAAATATTGTGTTATTATCTATTGCACTAGAAAAATAAACATGGTATCAGAGCGACGGTAAATAAGAGATCCAGAAATCACCATCGAAGAAGACCTATCTTCAAGAAACCTTTCTTCTCTTGAAAGTCTACAACAATGATTTACACTATGAAATCAGAAAACAAGCTAGAAGGAGCTTCTAACTTCAGAGCATGGAAGACAAGGATTGATCTTATCCTTGCCAAGAACAAAGTTCTAGACAATGTGAAAGGAAATATTTTGGAACCACAAAATGATGCAGAACAAGAAAAGGAACCTCAAAATAAAGCGGAAAAGGAAAAGTTCAGGGAAAATGACATCAATGCCATGAGTATCATTGTAGACTCTATTAGAGACCATTTGATTCCTTACATATCAAATATGGATATGTCAAATAAAATGTATGAGCTTGAAGAATGAGCTTCGTGATAGCAGAATGACGAAGGAGAATACTATATCTTCATATTTTGTGAGGATCTCCCAACTAAGAGATCAACTCCAAGCTATCAATGAAGTTGTTCCTAATAAAGAGATCGTGATTATTGCACTCAATCCTAGATCATGGGATGCATTTGCTTCAAGTATAAAACACAAGAAAGGAATTTCCTACCTTTGAAGAGCTATGGACCTCCTGCGCTCAAGAAGAATCAAGGATCACATCAAAGGAAAGAATTCAAAAAGAAGAAGATGCTCAAGCTTATGCAACAATATTCAAGAAGGATGGAGGAAAGAAGAAGTTTGGCTTTCAAAACAGGAAATCAAGAAGGAGACCTAATCATCAAGGGAAAATAGACATGTCAAAAGTCCAATTTTTTGGTTGCCATAAATTTGGCCACTACAAACATGATTGTCCTAAATCGACAAAGAAGAGGAAAGGAAGACATCATGCTTCAACTGCCAATGTGAATGATGAAGAACCTTCAAGGAAATTTAAGCATGAAAATACATATTTCTTCTACTTCTCAACCCTTGTAGGATCTATTGAAGATAATGACGAAATGTGGCTAATTGATAGTGGAGCTTCTAGACATATGACAGACGATTGTGTTAATTTCTCAAGTATGAGGGAGAAAAGGATTTCTCATAGAGTATAACTTGGAGACAACAACTCGTAAGAAGTCAAAGGAATTAGGAAAGAATCTATTGAGTTGGAATCAGGTAACAATGTTCATCTCAATCCTGTTCTATATGTACTTGGTTTGAAGAAGATTTTGGTCTCCATTGCTTATCTAGAAGATAAAGGAGATAGAATAGCATTTTTTTATGGGAAAGTACTTGTATGGCCCAAGGGCTCTAGTATAGATGATGCTAGAGTTATTGGAATTTGTGATGGGAGACTATATAAGCTCCTAGGTCAAAATACTCAAGCCCTTGTACATGATGAAGTCAATCCTAGAGAATTATGGCATAGAAGGTATGCTCACCTTCATTATCAAGCATTTCCATCTCTAAATCAAATGGTGGTAGGTGTACCAGAATTAAAACCAATACATGAATGTGTTTTCAAAGGATATGCACTTGGGAAGAATGTTAAGAAGTCATTCCCAAGCAGTGAAAATAGATCTAAGGATATATTGAACTTAATACATTCAGATGTATGTAGTCCTATGCCTATGAAGTCTCTAGGGGGTTCTCTTTACTATGTAATATTTATTGATGACTTCTCACAAAAGATTTGGATGTACCTGTTGAAGATGAAATATGAAGTATTTGACAAGTTTCAAGAATTCAAGGATGAAGTGGAAAATTTGACAGATAAGAAGATCAAGATTCTAAGGTCTGATAATGGAGGAGAATACACCTCCAGAGAGCTCATTGTCTTTTGAAAAGAAGTTGGGATTAAGAGGGAGATGATTGTCCCACATAATTCTCAACAGAATGACGTGGCAGAAAGGAAGAACAAATCTATTGAAGAATATGTTAAGGAAATGATGAATGATAAAAACCTATCCATTTTTCTATGGGGAGAAGTAGTTATGGTAGTTGTATATGTTCAGAATATAAGTCCTCATCATATATTGAAGAACATGACTCCAGAAGAAGCTTTCTCTAGAAAGAGACCAAGTGTTGAACACCTGAGGACCTTTGGTTGTCATGTTTATATTCATGTTCCCAAGGACAAAAGAAATAAGTTAGAACCTTCAGGAAAGAAGGGCATATTCGCTAGATATAGTGAGTCATCAAAAGCCTATAGAATCTATATTCCAGGACAACAAAAGTTTGAAGTCAGCCGGAACGTGACTTTTGATGAAAATATTGCTTATAGGAAATCTATAGAAGATTCCATGGACTCCAAAGATGAAGAGGAACATGAAGATCCCAAGGAATAAAGTACATGTTCTCGAGATCATCCTGATGAAGAACCAGAATGGCCACTTGAACCTATGGAACCAGTTACTATTCTTGGGATAATAAAGAGACTAGCATGGCTCAAATCCACATTGTAGGAAGCAGTAGGACATGCAACTCTAGGTGGCACTTCCAAGAAAAGAAAGAGACCCCAAAGGTTCTCTAGTTGTGTGACACTTATAACAAATATCGTGAATACAGAACCTTCCACCTTTGAAGAAGAAGTCAAGCAGAAATAATGGAAGGAAGCTATGATGGAAGAATATCAATCCATAATGAAGAACAATGTATGAGAAATTGTGCCTAGACATGAAGGGAAGTTTGTCGTAACTTCAAAGTGGATTTACAAGATTAAACATGCAGTGGATGGAAGTATTGATAAATACAAGGCAAGGTTCGTGGCTAGAGGGTTCTCCTAGAAAGAGGGAGAAGACTATGATGAAACATTTTCTCCTGTTCCTAGATACACTTCTATCAAATCCATTATCTTTCTTGCAGCTTCCATGGGATGGAGTCTACATAATATGGATGTGAAGAAAAATTTTCTCAATAGAGTGATTGAAGAATACGTGTACATAGAGAAACCTCAAGGTTTTGAGGTGCACCAAAGCGAGTCCCATGGTTTAAGGTATGTCTCAAACAGTGATGTACAACTGCAGGGATATACAGATTTTGATTGGGTAGGGAGTGCAAGTGACAGAAATAATACTTCCGGTGTATGTTTCAATTTGGGCTCTGCTATGATATCTTGGGCTAGCAGGAAACATAAGTCCATCGTACTCAGAACTGCAGAGACAAAGTATATTGAAACTCGTGATGCTTGTACAAAAGAAGTATGGCTTTGTAAACTGGTTTCTAGACTATTTGACCAGGCGTTGGATTCAATCATGATATACTGTGATAATCAAATTTGCGTGAAGCTTTCAGAAAACCCTATGTTCCATTACAAGTCGAAGAACATTGAGATCAAGTACTACTACATCCATGATAAAGTCCATAAGGGAGAAGTGAAGCTCTAGTACATATCGACCTGTGAGAAGATAAAATATATTCTGACGAAGCCCTTGTCCAAAGGGAAGTTTGTATACTTCAGGGAAAAGTTGGGGCTTGTGTAGATTACTCCCTTGGTTGAGAGGGAGTGTTGATATTCTTGCATTGTGGATAGTCAGTTTGTTGTTGGACTGACATTCTCCCTATGGAGAATGGTCCAGGTTGGAAAAATTGTTGTTGTATCATGAACTGACATTCTCCTGTGGCACAGATGGTGACCTGATCAAGATGAATGGTCTGCCCCCTATGCAACAAATGGTGACCATATTAGGGAGGTTGGTACATGATTGACATTTTCTCTATGGAACATATGGTGACCTGATTAGAGAAAGAGGTCTAGGACTGACATTCTTCTATGGCACATGCAGTGACCTAATTAGAAGAATGGTCCTTGTAGCCCATGGCATGACTTTAAACATCTGTAAGGACTGACATTATTCAAGTGGCATAGATGGCGATCCAATCAGGAAGAATGATCCTTGTAGTCATGGGACACTCCATTGAGTGTGTGACAACTATGGGACACTGAGTTGAGTGTGTGGGTTTGAGTACATTTAGCTTATTGTTATGAATACCTCCCTAGTTAAGAGGGAGTGTTTCATTTTGTAAATATGGTCGATCTTCATAATGTGAAAAGTGAAAAGTGAAAAGTCGTGTCTATTGGAGAGGTTAGTTTAGTATAAATAAGGAGCCAATTTGGTTCATTTGTAACTCAAGAAATTCACATCTCTTAGTAAATCTTGTGTTCTCTTTGTGATATCTACTATTATTATACAACATTTATATTGTTGAATTTATGAAGTATAATTGCTTAATGATAAATCGAAAAGTGAAAAACAACATCATTAGAAGTAATTACTAGTTTTCAGAAATATTGTGTTATTATCTATTGCACTAGAAAAATCAACAGAAATCACCGACAGGTTATTCCCTGCCACTATTTTGCAAGTATTCTATGTTCTACTATAGCACTGCAAGTATTCTCTGCTTTATTGTAGCACTGCAAGGTGTATGACATACATGTCCCAACATTCTCTTACTTGTCATATACTTTGCTAGGGTACAAGGGAGAACACCTAAACTACGAGCTAATTGCTAGAGCCCATAAGGCCTATAGACTCACAACACCACTTGAATTTACCTATGCTCAAAAGTTTCATCAATGCATATACAACATTTTGCAAGGTGTCAAATTTCTCTAGTACCACCTTTCCATCCTCTACCATGTCCCTAATGAAATGGTATTGAAAATATATATGCTTTATCTTTGCATGAAAGGTTGGGTTCTTAGCTAGACAAATGGCATTGTCACTATCATATTGAATCATAATAGATTTTTGACTTAGCCCTACTTTCAAACACAATTTCATAAGCTAAATGGACTCCTTACAGGCACGAGTAGCTTCCATATACTTTTCCTCTGCATTGGATAAAGCGACCACATATTTTCTCCAGCTCATCCAACTCACTGCTCCACCAAACAACCGAAACATGTATCTGCTCGTAAATCTCCTTCTATCTACATTCCTTGTGCAATCAAAATCCACATAATGTTATATATCCACTAAGTGTGGGTCCCTTGAAACATCACTATGATAGAAAATGGAAAATCCAAAGGTACCTTGCGAATAAATGAAGACTCTCTTCACTACATCCTAGTGTTCATGTCCAGGATTAGCCATGAATCAACTCAATACTCCCACTACTTGGGCAATGTCTGGCCTATTACAGACCATAATATACATCAAAATATCAACCGCACTAGCATAAGGAATATAAACCATATCCYCCATCTTTGTAGGTGTTGTAGGGCACTGCTCAACTGAAATCTTARYTCYCACAMAAATCAGAACACTTAATGGTTTGCAATTTTCCATGTGAAAACATTGTAGCACATAGTTTACATACTTACTCTAGCTCAACCAAAGTATTTTATTCACTCTATCTCTCCTGATCTCCATTCTTAAGATATATGTTGTAGCCCCCAAGTCCCTCATATCAAATTGTGTTGAAATTTGAGACTTGAAATCACAAATCACATCCTTACTATTACCAAAGAATAACATATCATCTACATATAAAGTGATAACAAGGAAATGACCACTAGTTTGTTTGTAATACACATAGTTATTTAATTTTGGATCTCATAAATCCTAATCCCAACACAAAATAATCAAACTTGTGGTACCACATTTTGGGAAACCGTTTGAAACCATATAAAGAATTTTTTAACTTGCAAACCAAAGACTTTTTATTTTTTTCAACATAGTGCTCTGGCTGTGTCATATAGATCTCCTCCTTCAAGTCACCATCTAAAAATATTGTTTTCACTTTTATCTATTCTATCTCTAAATCAAATGTTGTTGCTATACATAATAAGAACCAAATAGATGTTAAGTTAGCAATTAGGAAAAAAATAATCTTCTTTTATTCAAATCTTCCTCCCTCACCGCTTAAGTACAATATCACAAGGCCGCAAAAAAATTTGAAAGCATTTTCTCTTTAATTAGCATTAAATTCAATTCAACAACTTAGATATTTCTGATTGAATTCAAAATTGTATACCTTGAGTCAATCTTCTTCTTTCACTTTGATGGCAAAGGAAAAAAAGAGTAGGCACCACTTAGGAAAACTTATTTCTTCACATTACACCCGTCGACCCAAGGAATGGATCTCTTCCATTATCATATTTCCAATCTACCTTCGTCATCATCTTTTCCTTTTTTCCAGCATCTTACATTCCTTGTTCGAGCAATCATGCCTTTTCTTTTTTTTGTGACATCTTTTTTATTTGCATCATCTTTTATGGGTTACCCACATTGTTATAAGGCCCTCCATTATTCATCTTTTATTCATCTTTTATTCACATCATCATCTTTTATTCACATCATAAAAAATAATCATCTTTTATTCACATCATCTTTCACCGATTACCCCATTTGTTATAAGGCCCTCCATGTCCCAAAATATCGTGTCAAAAGAATATGAACTGCATTTTCTTTTTAATAAACATTGGATTCTGTGTTACAACTTAGATGAGATAATTGTGATTGAATTAAAGTTGTATAACGATACCCTATCTTCTTTCACTTTTGACTCAAAATGATAGAAACTAAACACAACGTGGAAAAACTCATGCTTCATTTTACTCTATGTAAACAAAATAGATTTCAAATAATGCCAAGATTTATTTTGAAAATGATAAAATGACAATATTCAAAATATTTAAATTATGTCATAAGCATGTGTACCATGATTTTTTTTTTTTATTAAAAAACATAAAGGTATAGGTTATAGTTATCATTTAATAATAGATGAAGTGGTGCTATGTATTTATATTTAATATTTTTTAATAAAATATTTAATTTAAATGTAAACTTTATCAAATCTATTTAATAAAATATTGTATTTATTTATATATTAATACATATTTTAAAATAAAATATTTTATTTGGTATTTAATTTTTATGATTAAAGATTTGAATTAAATTAAATAATGTTTTTTTTTAATATTTTTTAATAAATTAGATAATATTTTTATTTTGGAATTTTTTTTATTACATAATTATATTTTTCAATCTTCACCTATTAACATGAATTTCAAAATCCTTAAGTTACAAATGTAGGAGAGAGGGCCTCTCCCATGTGGCTAAGTGAGGCCATGATAAATGACACCTCTTAATCTTGTCATTGTTACACGACCTGTACTGTGAAGGTACTGAAGGTTTTATGGTTGGGAAATGAATTATGGATGGTGGTTATGTGAATGATGAAGGCAAAGCTATCATTGGGCTTTCAATCATGGAATGTATTGGCTACAAAGGTTTTATAGCCAGTGTGAGTGCTAGTTAGGCCAACCAGTTGGCAAGGGTTCCATCCTCTACGTACTCCAAAATTGGGAATTCAGGGTTTGATTCACACAACATGAGGCTAATTCTACTTCTTTTGGTTAAAGATTTTCCTCATGCTTCTCTACTGTGGGATTTGATTTGGTTGCACGTTCTCTATGCATTCAGGTAGGTTTTGGTGAATCTCTTGAGATTTTTAGGAGATGAAGGTGAGCTTTAGAAAGAATGCTCCACTTCTTCCCTTCCTAAAGCATGGTCTACCCACTCTCCTTACATAGCAAATACCATTTACCCTCTTTGGTTTTGTTCTTGGTCCTAGGAACCATTATGTCTGTTGGTTGTAGTTCTTGGCCTTTCCTAAGTCCATGGGGACCTTTGATTTAGATTATAGCATTCTCATTTGTGTGGTGGTGGGATGGGTTATTGGAGGAAAGGATTCAAGAATAGGGCAAGAGCTTCCATTGTCATGCTTTTGAATGCCTAGCATCCATTGAAATTGCGGACTTTGAATTGCTACTAGTTCTTCCTCAATTCAGATTTGGAGGGTGGATTTATCCTCAACTTATTTTGTAGGTGACATTCTTTTGTTTCTTTTCTTTTCTGTTTCGGGTGATCTTATGGTTTTTCATGGTCACACTCTTTTCTTTTCCATGAAACTTATTAACCAAGCTATGGGTTTTGTTTTTTGCAGGGAGAACTACTGCAAGGGTACACCCTGAACTCCTAACCCCCTGCCACCCTCCTAACAAGACTCTGTGATGCCTAACCCAAGATCAACATGATGCGTTAAGGGTAGCCTCAAACTTCCAACTATGGTTCTCTAAGGACACAAAGAGGGAGATTGAGGATATGGAGAATAAAATCAAGTGGAAAATACAATAGCTCCCTAAGGAGCAACTATAGGTAGAATTCAAGGATTAGATTCTTAATCCTAGTTATTCTCGAACCAGTGACACCAAAATATATAAGCTCATGGAATTGTGTTGGCTCAAAAAGGCATTCATTGTGCAAATTGTTGAGGAGAAGGGAAACCTATCAATTTCCATTTGGGATAAGCTACATATCATGGACTAGAAATTTGGCGCTCTTTGTAGGGCAATAATAACCATTGAAATTTCAGTGGAAACTCCTATGGACTTTCCTAGTACTCCCATGGAAAACAATAATCCTTCCTAAGTGTTAGTAGGATCTCCTTTCAATCATATCCTAGTGGAAGAGGAGCCCATGGAGAAGAACGATAAAGGAGGACACCTAAATCAAGAGAATGGACCTCCAACATAATTTCTCAGGGTTATCTAGGTCTCTATAGAGAGGAATCCTCGATTACCCTCTCTATCACTATTGTTATGCTTGTTTTTATGTTGATAGTAGAATAAGAATGCACTAATTTCAGTTTTTAGTTAGTGAGGAAAGTACTACTATTTGTGGTATGATGGACACAATAATATGTTGTCATTCTTGTGGTCCTGGTTTCCCAAGTGGCAAGTTGCATGAAGTGTTGTTTGTACTCCGTTTTGTATCATGTTAATACTGGAGTCAACTAGCTTAAAAAAAACCATAAACTCCAAAAGACAATTTAAATTTTAAACATGTAACCATTTATTACATTATTTATAAAAAAATAAATAAACATGTAACGATTTCATTACACTATCATATGTATTTGTATAAGTCGTAATACCATCATTAAATCTACAACTTGTTTAATAATTAGATATTTATAAAAAAATAACAAATGCACATATGTTAACAACATATAATCATATTGAGGTTTAAGATTTTTTTAAATATTTTTATTGAATTTTTCTTATCCTTTATTTCGTAATAGAAATGACAATTTTTTCTTTAGAAAAAATATTAAAATTAAAAAATTAGGTTTTAAGTTACTCGATGGTCACCTAAATTAAAGTAAACTTAAAATCAATTTAACAGATTATAGACTTTTCATCCCGAAAGTATGTAACAAACAAAATACATGTTCATCACTCGTGTTCAATATACATGTTGGCTGCTATGCAATATACTCTAAAGATTTAAGTCCCTTGTACTTGCTTATGGTGATTCAGAACCAATGTGCTCTTTTAAAGAGTATATGATACAATATCATTCTTTCCATTTACTAATGTGTGGGTTGTGATTGCTAGATCATGTTCAATCATGTTGCAGCTTCTAACTTTTGTATGAAACACATTAGTTTCCTTTGACAATTAGGTTTTGATAGGAACGGTTTACCATGCACATTGTTTGATGTATCATACACATTACATATTTTGTGTGCATATGACATATGATGTCTTTGTTGCACAATCTCATTTACATTGTGCCATGTTAGTATTTTCACAACCTCATTTACATCATGACATCATGACATGGCCCATCATGATATTGGAAGCCATGGATTGGTTCTTGTCTTTGGTATTTGGGAGATTGTAGGGGAAATTGGGTCTTTTTTGGAATAATGGATATCCCCCATGTCCACTCCAACATGTGTGCTCTTTATGAAACAATGGAATTGAGAAGAGGAGTCTAACATTGTGAAATACACTTAGAGAAAGTTTAGGAATGTCATGCACTCGATGTGAGAAAATAGGGAAAATGGAGAAGGGAATGTGAACGAAAGTATGAGTTAGACATATAGGGTTGTCAACGATAAATAATAGGGATGAATTCACAATTGTAAGTCCTTGAGAATATGCAAGTGAAATAAAATATTTTTGTTGGTAATAAAACATAAGAATGGAGGAAATGGAGGAAAAACTGAAGGAAACACAATGGTGAATTGTGCAGCTATAAATAGGAAAAATGGAAACAAAGGAAGGAGTATGTTCAACACCACCACCCTTTCACTCAGTGGGATCATATGGAATGGAACATATGAGTGATTAGTATTATTATTATGAAGTATATGCCTTATATATGTGTTACAATTCCAAATCATATGGCCATGGACCATAATGTAGGAAACATAAAAACAAGTACATTGGCATATGGGGACAAAAAATATAGCCACAAAAATCAAGTAGTAGTGATGGCACCTAGATCTGGAAGAGGGTCACGATCAATAGGGTTTGTGCCCCACTAAACAAAAATTCATCCTCAAGAGCCCTAGGTGGTGTCCCATCCATATTCTTAATAAATATTTGGTCGCTTCTCCATTGCAATAGCCAAGTTCGTCCTGGGGAACTTGTCATTTTCTAGACAAGGAGGATGTGGAAAATTGTGGTGCTCATGGATTTAGCTTCAAATTTCATTGCACTCATACATTAGGTGGTATGCTAGATAAAATGACATACTACCAGTGGATTTGACTTTCATTGATGGCCCATCAAGAGAAGATGTGTTTGCACCTTATATGTTCCCTATTTATTTCCTTAAGACACCTATCACCAAATTGTTGTTTGATACTATACCTACTTATTTGTTCCATCCTCTCTTTCTATTTTCCTCATTTAATTCCATTTTTGATGCAATAAATTATAACATTTCAATTCCATTACTTATTCTAAGTGAGGGGAAGGTTGGATGGATAGCAAGGGACATCATTATGCAACCATTAGTACTTAACACTCAAATGAGAGGTTATATACTTGGGTTGGGCAATTGATGGTCGTTGTTATAAGTAGCCAATGTCTTGTACTCCAGAGTAATGATGAAGATCTCTCTTCTCACCAATAATATCAAGGATGTAGATTCAAAGAGCTAAGTAAAGCTTTGTTAGCCAATCGAGATGGAGATGTGCTAACTCCATCTCCCTTTTCATCATATACCTATATCAATAAACACAAGTTTTTACGTATTAGAGCTCCATCATACCAGGTCAATCAATCAAAATGAACATTTTTAATTACATATTCATTCCTTGTTTCCATAAAAATAATAGAAGATCTATGCTAACAAGATACCATGTTGGATGGAATTCTATGGCCCATGGGAGATTATCACTAAGGAGAGAAAACTTCCAGGTAACAAAGTTGGGAAGGAATCGGTCACACATGTTTGCAACACAAACCCTAGCTAATTTGGCATATGGGTAGAACCAAGATATATGCTTGACATTTTCATTCTTATGTCGGAAGGAGCATTTAGGTTGTAGAACTCCCATATATTGCAGTCATTTCCCAAGAGGAAGGCCACCCAAAATCAAGGTCCATGGAAAAATTTATTCTTTTTAGGCTCAAAAAAAGGTTTCCATATTGAATGGAGTCAAACCAACCATGTAGATTGTTTAAGGCCAAGACTTTAGAGCTTATTTAATTTGGCACCCATCTTAGGTTAGACACTTAACCACCAATAACTATCCATCAATTTGTCTTTCTTGAGTGTATTTCTAAATTCGCCTGACAACAATAAGGGGTTATCCCCGGTAAGAAGTCCCAATTAGACCTCTCACTGTTTGGAATAGGGAACCCATCCAGATTATGGCTTGGCAGCCATTGTTGGCTTTGTATTACCAGTTGCGACCCGGTCCACCAATGAGGATGAGTGATGAATGGTTATGAAAACGTAAGATGTAGAGGAAGACTATGTAAATGAAGGAATCTAATCTACTTCTAATATGTCATATCCTAGCTAGGAGCGAATTAACGTATGTGAATGAGCCGTGACATGAAACTAACTCTACCAATAACTTCACCTAGATCGTTGAAATGAAGAAATAAAGTTAGATAACGCATGCACATGAATATATAACCAGAATAGTCTAAGTCACTATATCACATACATTGGCAACTCATATGCTCAGAACATGAGAAATAATGAAGAATAACAAAATTGAAAGAAAACACATATTATGTTAGAATAGTCCATAAACAAACATGCTCTTACAGCCCATGTGAACAACAAACATTCTGCTTAAAATAGTTCACAAAAAACAACAACACATGTGAGTCATTCTCTCTATCAAAAGTTGGCCCTAAGGACTTCTCTGTATTAACAGTTTCAACAATAGTACATGAAAACTCTAAGGAAAGCTCTCTAATTTTAGTTGGCACTGTATTCCCAAAATAGTTCAGAAGTGTACAATGTTTGAAGAGACAAAAGCCCCTTCTTTTGGTTCAATTCTAGTATTTAATGAGGTTCAATATCACCCTTGGCCTCCTTCCTCCATTCGTGAACTTTGATCTTCCAATATTTATCCTTATTCCCTTTGTGATGATGAACAACAAAGACAAAGACAACGGTTACATTTCAAATTTGCCTCCTAGCATTGGTGGGCCACCATGGATTTTGGTATTGGTGGGCCACCATGGATTTTGGTCATAGTGCACCTCGTCCACCGTAATTATTGGCTTGGGAATTAGGGGCATCGGTCATCTTAGGTTTCATACACCTTCTTCAAGGATTCGAGCTTGATTCTCCTCACTGCTTCCTATTTCTGGGACAATTGATATTGTCGTTAATGCTCTATTGTCCTTGGCTATCGCTACATTTCAAATTTGCCTCCTAGCATTGGTGGGCCACCATGGATTTTGGCCATAGTGCATCTCGTCCACCGTAATTATTGGCTTGGGAATTAGGGGCATCGGTCATCGTAGGGTTCATACACCTTCTTCAGCGATTCGAGCTTGATTCTCCTCACTGCTTCTTATTTCTGGGACAATTGATATTGTCGTTAATGCTCGATTGTCCTTGGCTATCGCGTTCTTGGGTTTTCGTCAAAGATTACTTAAATAAACTATTAAAACATGCATTCAAACCCATAAAACTAAAAACATTAACTAATTGAAATTGTGCAAAAACTTCTTTGAGTTTGATTTGTGATCCCTCTGTTCGCGGCTGAAGTGTTGCATTCTCCTGGTTCTTCTAATAAAGTACCATATATTTGTCTTGAAAGTGCTCCGAAAGTCATCAGAGGTCTTGAGAGCAAGTGCACCGAAACTCATCGGAGGTCCCCTCTGAAGCTCATCGGAGCTATTGGAAAGAACTCCTTTGAAGCAACGAAGGATTTAACAAGAACTTCTCTGAATTTCATCGGAGGTATTGTGAAGAACTTCGCCGATGTTCATCAGTGAAGTTAGGGAAATCCCTCGAAGCCATCGGAGCTGTTGTAAGGAACTTCGCTAAGGCAGGTCGGAGGTGTTGAGAGAAATAGTGCCGAAGCTATCGGAGACCATGAGGGAAACTTCGTAGAAGCCATCGGCGACCGTGGGGACGCAAATGGTTTCACGCATGTAGCTATTGGTTATCAAACCCCATAATGATAACCAAAGAATCCGATTTGATTGAGAGAAAATAAATTAATTCAGGCAAAGGCATCAATATTAAAGAGATAGAGTTAAGTGCAGATGAAGAGGAAATGTTTACGGATTAACATCCATTTGCAAATACCTTGCCTTATACTGTTGTGGAGACAATGTTGTTGGCAAAGGCGCAGAATCTTTTTCGACAAGTTGGTTTGCGCCATCTTTGTGTGGTGCCCAAGTCTTCTGGGAGACCTCCTATAGTTGGCATATTAACCCGGCATGACTTTATGCCTGAGTACATTTTGAACATCATAGGAAGACCAATGCTGAAGAAGTGATGGGGATAAATTCAAGTGAAGGCAATCAATCATGGCCTGTTACAGTGAGAACAGAGCAGGGTTTGTCCGTGGGGTCATTTTGAAGGAAGAAGCAACACCCCAAATATCTCTCTTCTGGTGTACACCCCAAATAAAAAATAAACTTATGGTCGACAAGCGAACAAGCAATGAATGCTACACTAACTCCACCCAAAAAAGTCCATGTGATAAGCTCTGGTTCAGCAGAGGAGTTCATGCAAATTTCTCCATAACAACAACATGACCCTACCATATTGTTGTTCGTGTTTCGGTCATAACTTTTGACTCAAACATCTATTTCACCCATTCTTTTTTATACCGTCGAAACGGTATTTCCGAGATTTACAGCTTCTAGCTGCGTGATTCGAGAAATTTCTCACCGATTATCTGTATTTTTCAAGACAAATATCTGGTACTTTTAATAGTCCGCAAAATGCTTTTATGCATATGCTTACCTAAAAAAATTATGCTAAACATATATATTATTAGACATATATCTGTTGGGAACAGATACATCGTTTTGACAGATATATCCTCCCCACTCCCATATAGGCATATCTTCTGCACAACCAAGATCTAGTGTAATTTCAACCCTTTTGCAGATAATTGGTAACAATCATCTTCCTGCCCTCCCGCACTTCAAATTTTGAGCAACAATGCAATTTGGTTGATAGCTAATTCATTTATTGCAATTTCGGAGAGAACATTTTTTTTTTTTTTTTTTTAAAAACGTTTTGTTAAAAAATAGGAAAATTGGTAAATTGTTCAATGTTGGGAAAACTTTGTAAATAAGTAAAGTGTTGGAGATATATATCTTCCACAAAGTTATATTTTCGGCAGAGTTATATCTTTGGCACACACAGATTTTCCGCACAATCAGATGTTCTGGGGTGCGCAGTGACATATGTGTTGTATAACCAACAAAATCTAGCATGATGCTCGTGTTGGTGATCCATATCACCCATTGTCTGGTAATTTGCAACTCAACATTTCCATTTGTTCAATAGTGTGGATCCTTTTAAGAAACAATGTTTATTATTAAAAATAGCTAATATAATACAAACAAAATGCTTTTATGCAAAGTATGCTCACATTGGAAATGCTGAAAGCAAAGCATATCCCCTTCAGGTTCCCACGGGCATATCCTTCGGACAGCAAAGATTCAACCTAAGTTGAAACATTGTGTAGACAATTGATATCACTAATTGTCCCACATTGCTGCACTTCACAACCGAGGTGTTTTTTTATGTATTTATATTTAATATTTATTTAATAATATTTTATTTAACTTTAATTTAAAACTTTATAAAATATATTTAATAAAATATTTTGTTTATTTATATATAATTAATAAATTTCTTAGGAGTAGTTTAATTGCCAAGTATCGTGATATGAAGTTTCATGAGGTTTCCCTATTTATCTTGTTGGTGGGGTATAAATAATTCTAATATAATGTTTATTTTTTATGAATAAAGATATTTGTTATATTAAATATTTTTTAAAACTTTTATTATTAAGTTGGATATTTTTTATTTTTAAATTTATTTCATTACATAAATACTTCTCCCACTCTCTACCCATTAACATAACTCCAAAAAATAATTTAAATTTTAAACCTATAACCATTTATTACACTATTTATCACAAGAAAAAGATTAAAATTTAAACATGCAACCATTTTATTACATTATATTGTATATTTGTATAAGTTGCAAGGCCATCATCAAATTTACAACTTTCATTTTTGAATAAATATTCATGAAAAAATAACTAATATACATATGTCTACAATATATAATCATATCGAGATTTGTGTTAAGATATTTTTTGAAAATAAAGGCTCGATGCTAGGGTTTTTGCTACACTCCTAGGGTTTCACTTTCACTAATCTCCATTGATCCTACCAGTGATCTTCTCACATTCCCATCTGAAACGATTCCAATGGCCTCAACAAAGGGGGTGGAAGCCCCCTCTTATCGAAAGGTTGCAACGAGAGAAACAAACAGATCCGCAAATGCACAATCTCCCTTTGATCCACTGTTGGACTTCAAGGACCAACTGTATCAGGAATAACTAAGCAAGAATAGAGGAATGGAGATGGAAGTTGATCCCTCTCATCCAAAAGTGGCTGAATCATGGCTACCAGGTAAATGCATTCCATAAGTTTCTACAACACCTAGGTATGTGATCAGTTCAGTCCGAGTTGGTATGCAAACCCAATATATGAGAGATCATGCCCTCATTGCAAAATTCTTAGGTCTTTAGCCCTCTAAACGAGACCTAACTAAGTGGATCAATCAATGCTAGAATCCTAAGGGCCACTTTGAACTACAACTGGGTTCCAAAGGATTCTTTACGACCATCTTCCACAACATGGAAGAAAAGAACATGGTTTTTGAAAATGGGTCGTACTTTTACAATTCATCCGACCTATATCTCAAATTTTGGATGGAAAAATTTAACCCAGAAAAATAGGATTTCACTTGCACATCGGTATGGATCAGGTATGTGTATATATGTGTTTACATGGATATCTCAAAGCCACTGCCTAGTTCCATCAAAATAGAATATACAGATGAAGAATAGGAACAAACAATCGACTATGAACACATCCCTTTCAGTTGTCGCAAGTTCCATGAGCATGGTCATCTCTTCAGAGACTTCCCTTTAAATGCATCCAATAACCGCAACACCCCAACATAGGAAAAACCCAAAGATGGTTTCAGACTGGTGCAAGGACACAGACGTCAAGCACAAAAAAACCCCAACCTTCAAACCCCATAGAACCCTCCACTAGAAACTCCTTCAAAATCCTCAACTTTATCCTAGATGACCTTCCCACTAGTAGTTCATTTCTTGTCTCCAATAAAACCAACACTAAAGCTAAAGAAAAAACCCTCTGAGAACCCATCTCGGAGAAACTCACTCATTTTCTCTCCACCGAGAACCCTTCCCCTAGAGAGGGAGCATAAATGGAAGTAGAATGGGATGAGCAAGAGCTAGCAGAAATTGACCTCATCAGATTAGAGGAAGCCTATCGCAAAAATAACTATAATATGTCCCTCCAAAACAGCTCAGAAAAGTACATAAGGTTTACCTTAAATCCACAACTGGAGTGGCATCAAGATCCAACACTGAACTAGGTATCACCCCACAGGAACAAAGAGATATTTGCAAGCAAACAAAAGAAGCAGGCAAAAGAGGAAGAAAATCCACTCAAAAACTGATCCAATAAATTGGTAGCTATATGGATAATTCGGGGCAAATTCGAAAGCTAACTGATAGCTTTCTCCCAAATCCAACTCCCCCATCCTCATGAAGATCATCTCATGGAATATAAGAGGCTTAAATGGAAGGAATAAACAATGGATCCTTTGAAATAACATTATGACAGAGACTCCCAACATCTTTCTCCTTCAAGAAACTAAGTGCGCAAGAACAATGACAGAAAAATATTTATTCTAAAGGTTGGAAGAAATCCATTTTCATTTTTAATGATTCCAACAGCTCGATACAAAGTCTGTCTATTTTATGGAACCCAACTGTGGTAATTCTAGAAGACTTTTATTCCACTAAATGGTCAATTTCTGACTCCTTTAGAACAATTGGATCAAACAAATTTGGACTGCTCACCAATGTGTATGGACCACAACATCTCCAAGATAAAGAAAGCTTGATGCATTCTCTTCAATTCCTAGGGGCTTTGGCTAACACCAGAAATTGGATCCTGGGAGGTGACTTCAATCATATCAAATCCCTCGAAGAAAAAAGGGGAGGCATAAGAAGATTGGACAAATATAGTGAGGCTTTCTACGACACAATTGATGCCCTTCATCTTATTGACTTGGAATTTAGAGAAGTTATGTTCACCTGGTCCAACTTTCACTTGAGGTCACACCACATTGCCTGGAAGCTCAACCGTTTTCTGATCTCAGAACCCTTGATGACAGAAGGAATTTTATTGGTGGAAAGCATCCTCCGAATATCGGGCTCTGATCATTGGCCCATTCAACTCTGGATAGAAACCACCGGATCTCCATAGTTCAAGTCATACCTCTTTGAAAAATTATGTCTCTCCGACCCAGAATTTCAAGAAAAATCCCCCATCTGGTGGAAAAATGCAGAAATATCCCATGGATCTCTCATGTTCTGATTCCAACAAAAATTGGAAAATTTCAAGCACCAACTCAAGACTTGGAACAAAATGGTCTTTGGAAAAATTTTCCAAGCCCAAAAGAAGATGGAGTTGCACATGCATGAAATCCAAAAGGAAATCATCACAAAAGGTAACTCAGAACAACTACAAGAATAAGAAATCTCTCTTCAAAAACAATTGGATGAACAATATGCACAAGAAGAGGTGTTATGGCGACAAAAATCACAGATTCAATGGTTGTGTGAAGGAGAGAGGAATACCAGATTATTTCACCAATCTATGCTCCAGAGATGCCACATCAATAGAATCACTAGTCTTGAAAATGATCAGGGGCAATCCATCCTAACTCATAATGAAATTGAGAAAGAACTTATCAACTACTACAAAAATATTCACATGGAGCCTAACCCGAATAGATCTCCAACCATCTCATAAATAATCCGACATGTGCCCACCCTGATCACTGAAGAATAAAAAAAAACTCTTCTCTGACCCATTTATATTGAGGAGGTGGATCAAGCAATGAAGGAAATTATGATCAGAAAATCTCTGGGATCGGACGACTTCACCACAGATTGTTTCCACCACTGCGGGCCAATGCTAAGAGAAGAGGTTTGGAAATTAGTCGAAGACTCTAGATGTTCTAAACACATCCTCCTGACTCTCAATGAAACCTTTCTAACACTCATACCAAAATAAGAATGAGTGTCTCATCCGAAGCAGTTCGGACCCATTACTTTGTGCAATGTCATCTACAAGATTATTACAAGGGTAATTTCCATCTGCCTCAAAACAATTATTCCTTTTATTATTTCAAAAATAGAAATTTGGTTATGTCAAAGGAAGGAAAATTCTTGATAGTGTCATTCTTTCTCACGGAGTAATACACTCCCTTAAATCATCCTGTACCACTGGAATGCTAATCAAGATGGATTTCACTAAAGCTTTTGACACTTTCAGCTAGCAATATTTGCAACACATTCTCACAACTTTTGGTAATTTCCACCTCGATTGGGTCAGCTGGATTCTAAAAATCACCTCCATTGCCTTATTTTCCATCCTTGTTAATGGCGCCCCTTCCAAGACATTTTCTCCTTCAAAAGGCATACAACAAGGCGACCCCCTCTCCCCCTTCCTTTTAGTCATCTTGGCTAAGGGATTCAATCATTACATCCAAGCCCATATCACCAATGGCAGTCTCCAAGGACTAAATCTATCTAGTATGAACTATCCCATCTCTCATAGCCAATTCATGGATGAGACTATGACAATGGGCTCAGCCACTGTAAAAGAATCTTCCACTATCCGTAAAATTTTGGATGACTTCTCTGAAGCTTCCGACATTTCTATCAATTCAGGAAAATCTCGGGTCTTCTTTTTAAACACTCCAGAAGCTATCCAAGTTCATCTCGCCAATATTTTGGGCTTCACCCATAGTTCCCTTCCGTCCAAATACCTGTGAGTCCCTCTCACTAATAACACCTCTCGCATGACCCCTTGGGAGCCTATCATAACCTCTCTGGAAAACTACCTTAAATCTTGGACTCTCGGATCTCTAAATCTAGTTGGATGCTTCACTATTTTGAAATCAATATTGCAAGCCATTCCTATTTATCTCTTTTCAACTTTAACCACTCTAAAATCAATCATAAGCTCCATTTGCTCCATTCAAATAAAATTTCTATGGAAGGGCACTAAGGAAGGCTAGAAATGGGCACTTGTTAAATGGGAGGACCTTTGCAAACCTAAATCCTCTGGTGGTATAGGCCTAATATATCCGATAATATTAAACAATGTCATGAGAGCCAAGATCTGGTGGCGTTGGATAACTCACCCGTCCGACCTCTGGGAAAAACTTTGGAGACACAAATATGCTCCCAATATAGAGGAAAGCAACGTGATTAAACTCACCTACCCAAATCCTGGATCCTCGATCAAGAATACATCCTGGGGTAATCACCATCTAGTACAGGAACATGCCTTTTGGGAGGTACGCAATGCACATACAACTCTCTTCTAGATTAACTCTAGGCAACAATTATCACCACTCTATCTCAAAGAAATCATACAAGGGATCCTTCAACACATGTGGCATAAAAAGCACCTTGAAATCCATCACTTCTGGAAGACTCACAGAGATCATCCTCATTGGAGAGAATGGGAATCCAATCCTATGACTCTAGACATACCACATACTTGCAACTTATGACCTTGGAAAGAAGAGGTGGAATCAAGGAAAATACGAATTCATCATGATTAGGACATCCTCCGTTGGGGCCACACACCAAAGGGAGTGTTCTATATCGAAGAGGCTTACAGGTTAAAATCCAAGCACAACTCACTAGAGAAAGAAGAAATATGGGCAAGGATATGGAAAATTGATCATTGGCCCAAAGTGTGGACTTTTTTATGGATGATGGTTCAAAATAGAATTCTCACTTGGGAGAATATCTTAAAACAGGGATTCACAAGTCCATCCAGATTTCCCCTATGTTACAATCATGAAGAATCAACTGAGCATCTCCTTAATCAATGCACCTTCAGTCTGCACTTATAGTATCAAATGGCTTCTACCATGTGCACCATAGATCAAAATGTAGCCAACATAAAAACCACTCTTGAGCATTGGAGACAATAGGCTTTCAAAAATCCAATGCTCAACCGCATCTGGATGCTTCTCCCTAGTTTCATAGTTTGGAAGATATGGAAAGAAAGAAATAACATAATTTTCAACTTTGCCTTTCAATTTGAAGCTCAAGTTTGGTCACACATCCATTCTTGCATCAAAGAAACCGTTTTATCTCAACCATGGACCCAATAAGATCTTAAATGTGATCCGTATGAAACAATCATTCTCTCAAACTGGCATATCCACCCTAATTCCCTACCTCCCCGTACCCCCTCTCGCCCACCCACTACTAATATCCCGACCTTTTGGATAAAACCTATGGCAGACTTTGTCAAACTAAATTTTGATGGGGTGTCTAAAGGAAACCCTGGCCCAACAGGATTTGGCGTGGTTTTTAGGGATGATCAAGGAAATATCATCCTAATATTGGCTGGTAGTCTCGGCCATGACACAAATAATGCAGCAGAATTATGGGCTCTCATTGAAGGATTAAGTATTTCCAATTGAATGGGTTTCACGAAGCTCATCGTGGAAGGAGATTCCCAAATCATTCTAGATCTATTTTCTAAGCTCCTCATGGGTTTAGAACCTTCAAAAATATCTCCTAGTTGGAGGCTCCTCAATAATTTGGAATTGTTACTTTCCTTAATTCTTCCCAAGATAGTTCACATCCCTTCTCATGTTCGTCGGGAGGCCAATCGGGTAGTAGATAAATTATCCAATGCCGGGGTGAATCGCCAGAATGGTGATATTACCTGTTCACCTTCCTAGACCCCGAATCACCCCTTATTTGTTGACTGCTCTGCATTGGTGTAGAAAGGAAACCCAACCCTGAATGGGGTGACACCTGGATTCCATGTCACGAGTGATTCACAACAAACGACCCTCCTTCGATTGCCTCGTTTGGTGCCCTGGCGGTGTTCATTTACTCCCGACTTCCCCCCTCTAGTGATCATCCCTACAACTAGCCTCCACCATGATTGTTGCTCGTGTGAAAATAATGAATCTCCATATCCTTTTGTGTCTTAATACCATCGTATTCACCAGGATGACACCTTACCTTGTTATTCATCCTACTCTGCATGCTCTCTAGTTTCTCTACCTCTACTAGCCACTCTTACCTTGCTACAAGTTTCTCTTCACAGTCGCAAGGGTCCTCTTCACCTCCACCATCCTCAACCTTTGTCTCTATTAGTTCATACTCATGCCCAAAGAGCGTGCTATATCACTTCAAGCTGGCTCTCACTATATTTTGGGTAGTTGAACCCCCTAAACTTGTTGTTGACTTGGTCCATGTTGTGTTTGTCCTCGCCACTTCCGAATGGCTAATCACTCCTCCTCTCCTCCAATCGAAGAAGAAGATTGCAAGCCTGGAAATGCTCCTGTGACCAATTCCTCCACCACCACCACCCATATCCCCAACCCAGAAGTAGCCTCCATCTCTATTCTTTTACCCCCTCCTCAACCAGTTTTCATTGATGCTCAAAGAGAAGTCATCATGGAGCTGTGCCGAGATAATGACGAGAAGAAATTTCACCAAAAGATGATGGATAACTGTTTGGACTGGATTTTGGATTCGGGTGCGAAGAACCCTGCATAGCGATTTAATGAAGAGGAACTGCTCCAGGAAATAATGGCCCCCAAGTGGTCGAAATCGTCCAGGCATGCCTTCCCCTACAACTCTACCAAAAAGTAATCTATCATGGAATGTTATGTTTTTATTTTGTAGTTTCTATCTGGTCTATCAAATTACAAAAACATTTTTGTTGTTATATTCATAGGCCCAGAATAGTTTATTATAGTCGAAAATATGCAACTATGTCGGCTAGCAGCAGTCACAACAAGATTTTATGTAACTTTTAAAACTGGTGGTGGGGATGGTTTCCTTCTATGGAAGCCTCAATACCAGTCTCTAGAACATCTTATGTAATCTTTTTTCATGAAAGGTAATACAAATAACTAGCTTACAAAAAAAAGGATATTTTTTGAAAGGAAGCAAAGGTGTGGAATATGCTTCCTACACTAAGAAGAATGTATAGAAACTAAAAACAAAACAATTGCAACAAAGAAATAAACAACCACCCATAGACAACAACATTTATTAGGGAAAACCCTTTGAGAAGAAAAACCCCACACTCTAAAGCACACTCAATGTATTATTCAACAACTAAATGGTTACAATATAGAGTTTCTATGCTCTAACAAAAAAGTGTTTAGCAATAGCCTAATTCTAGATAAATTTTTCTAGCATAACAGTAAGATAAGACTCACAGTCTATGATTTCCTCCAGCCCTAATACTCAATAAATAGGCATAGTAAAATCATAAAAGGTTTATGGTTTACCATTTCTACATACTGGAAACTATTGAATTTTGTAACTATGGTCGGTCTTCATAATGTGAAAAGTGAAAAGTGAAAAGTCATGTCAAGCAATTCACATCTCATAGTAAATCTTGTGTTCTCTTTATGATATATACTATTATTCTATAGCTTTTATATGGTTGAATTTATGAAGTATAATTGATTAATGATAAGTTGAAAAGTGAAAAACAACATCATTAGAAGTAATTATAAGTTTTCATAAATATTGTGTTATTATCTATTTCACTAGAAAAATAAACATGGTATCAGAACGATGATAAAGAAGAGATCCATAGATCACCATCTAAGAAGACTTATCTTCAAGAAACCTTTCTTCTCTTGAAATTATACAACAATGATTTACACTATGAAATAAGAAAACAAGCTAGAAGGAGCTTCTAACTTCAGAGCATGGAAGACAAGGATTGATCTTATCCTTGTCAAGAACAAAGTTCTAGACAATGTGAAAGGCAATATGTTGGAACCACAGAATGATGCAGAACAAGAAAAGGAACCTCATAATAAAGCAAAAAAGGAAAAGTTCAGGGAAAATGACATCAATGCCATGAGTATCATTGTAGACTCTATTAGAGACCATTTCATTCCTTACATATCAAATTTGGATATGTCAAATAAAATATATGATTCCCTAACCAATCTATTTACAGTCAAGAATGTTGGTCAAGTGATAAGCTTGAAGAATGAGCTTCGTGATAGCAGAATGACGAAGGACAATACTATATCTTCATATTTTGTGAGGATCTCCCAACTAAGAGATCAACTCCAAGCTATCAATAAAGTTGTTCCTGATAAAGAGATAGTGATTATTGCACTCAAAGGTCTACCTATATCATGGGATGCATTTGCTTCAAGTATGAACAAAAGAAAGGAATTTCCTACCTTTGAAGAGCTATGGACCTGTTGCGCTCAAGAAGAATCAAGGATCACATCAAAGGAAAGAATTCAGAAAGAAGAAGATGCTCAAGCTTATGCAACAATGTAGTGACCGAAATTAACTAAATTCTATTAAATCCATAAATTGAAACAGTAAACTTCTACTTCTACACAGAAAACTCAGTAATTTCTTTTAATTCAGCATATAAGCATGTTAAATTAATTAATGAACAACAATTTCATAACAGAATAAGAATTACTTAACATAATAATACAAATTTACCTCTTCCTGATGCTCTTTTCTCCAATGACCCGGTTGTCCAGCTTGTTGTCCATTGACCCGGGTGTCCAGCCTGCTGCTTTGCTACTGCCTGATGCGCTGACCAACTCTGCCCAAACCGACTATCCTCCCAACTAGCTAGGAGCAGCCTGTCCGACTCCCTAGCTCTAGGAAACTGAAAGGAATCCTGGCCCCCATGCCCAAAACCCCCAGCAAACCGGTGCCCCCTTCTTTTGATTCACCGAAAACCCCCAAAGCCAAACTCCTCACACCCGAGATCTCCACAGAAAATCCCTCACAAAATATATGCTCCTCCAAAATGCTTCCTCCCCCCCAAAAGAATGCCTTCCACCCTAAGACTCTCCCCGTCATATTCCCCCTTCACCGACTCTCTCCCTTTCATTAATTTCCTTATCCATTTATTTATTATCTTATCCCCTTGTATTTATTATCTTATCCTCATATTTAATGTCTTATGCCCTCCCGTATACGTAAGTCTTTAACAAATTAATCTTATTAACCCCTTTAATTATTTACTCAACTAATTAATGAGTCAATTAATAATTAATTAATCCTTGATAGCCCTGAACAAGTAATTAATAATAATTAATTGGTTAATATTATTTAAGAAATAATTATTGTTTAGCTAACTTTTTAGGACAGTTAGATTATTAAATTAATTATAGTTAATAATCCTATACATCTACTTAAGCAGGGTCGTTACATACACCCACCCTTCAGGAAACTTCATCCCGAAGTTAAGGTATCTTATGGTACAAAGGAAAAGAAACATGGTTCACACATTCATAACAATTAACCGACACTATCAGTGAGTAAGTCAAGAAAACTCATACATACTAGTGTATATGTACAAGAAATGCATGTGTAGCTAGTACATACAAGTCTTGTGCATGTACTAATAATCAATAACTATCATCCTTTAGTAATTTATGTATGCATCCAATCCAGTCAGCAAGACTAGTCTTTTATAAAAGACAACAAACCAATCAATTGTTTGAGAAATCCTTTAATTACTATTATCCAGTTCAACAATTTTTATTTAGACAACTCTGGTTTAGTTACGTAATTATGAATATTCATATATACACATTTTTTTTTTTTTTTGAAGGGAAAACATTAAATTCCACTACAAGACATATCTCCATACCTTCTCAACTATTACTACTCATCCTTCTTCCCTAACCTACTTCCATCTCCATTCCTATCCTTCCTCTGCTAGACTATCTTGGAGTGTCAACTATATTGACCTAACTCCAAATAGAACCCGTAAGTGGACGGAAGTGTCGCTATCTCGACCAAGCTTCCCTAGCAGGCATCTAACAATCATCATCACACGTCTTGGGGAGCGTGAACTAACACCTTCCTCCCATGATTTTAGGTTTTGGAGGATACACGGTGGGAAATGCCTCCACCCCTCCTAATCATAACTAGGGTCCACACCCTACAATGGAATATACAGTGACACCGTGTTGCTGGGGGTTTTGTCATCGTTTATTCGGTTTTGGGCAGTGTCATCACCTGAAATCATTCACTGGTCCACATATCATAGCAATGCATCCAAACCAATATAATTTCACATACAATATTCATACCATAATGTTTCTTGTCTAGTGGTCATAATATCCACTTTCATCATCTTTATCCTTTGGCTATTTCATAGCCCATAACCTGTAGATTAGTCTGTAACACAAACTCATACATTTCTATGCATTATCATCATGTAATTGCATACTATCATCATTTCAATTTGGTATCCCTGTACCGATAAATTAACATCAAAGTTTTCCAGTTAGAAATAGATCTCATAATATCCCGTAATTCAATTTCGACACCCATTCATAAGATTATCATTTACCCAAAATAGAGTGCATCATATCCAACATCATTCTAATAGTATTTTAAGCATTCATAAAATTCTTCATTCTCACAATATGTCGCATCATATACATCATCATCAATAACATTTAAACATTCGTAAAATTTACATTCATGTAGTAGATCGCATCATATACATCATCATCAATAACATTTAAAAATTCATAAAAGTTCATAAATTTTAAAGTTTAAGTGTATCACTTAATAGTTTCACTGTGACTAGAAAATAAAGTATATAGGCCTCAGGTAATCCTGGTTTTCTAAGTCAAAAGTGGTGTTACATACACCCAACCTTCAAGAAACATATTCTCGAGGTGGTCAAAAAAGTGAGGGATAGTCTCGTCGTAGTGTCTCGGTGTCTTCCCAAGTAGCAGATCCTGGACTATACTTGTCCCACTGGACCTTAACTTGGTCTACCAGAAAATTCCTGAGTTGTTGGACTCTACAGTCCAATATGCGTAATGGTTCTACCGTGAGGGTTCCACGTCCGATACCTGCAATTCCTTCCAATTTAGTTTATGTGATTCATCAGCAACATAATGACGTAAAACAGATACACGAAATACATTATGAGTTTTATGCAAGTGGGGTGGCAGTATGAGACGATATGCAACGGGTCCAATTTTCTCTTGGATCCTGAATGGTCCTATAAATCGAGGTGACAACGTTGTTCCCTTCCCAAACCGTATGGTACTCTTATTAGGCCTGATACGAATGAAAACCTGGCCTCCCACTTCATAACTTCGATCGGTCATGTGTGCATCCGCATATATTTTCTGCCTATCCTGTGCTTCCTTTAGTCTATGCCTAATCTAAATCACCTGTTCTTCCATCTCCTGAATCAATTCAGGCCCAACTGTTACTCGGTCTTCTAGTCTATCCCAACTCAATGGCGTTCTGCATGGCCTCCCATACAAAGCTTCGTAGGGTGGCTTTCTGATGGAGCTATGATAACTGTTATTGTAGGCAAACTCTACCAAAGGTAGGTACTTCTCCCACTGGGTTTGATTATCCATTACATACATCCTAAGCATGTCTTCCATCACTTGATTTACTCTCTCCATTTGCCCATCTGTTTCAGGATGATAAGCTGTGCTTAAGTTCAACTGAGTCCCCAATGTTGACTGTAAAATTGTCCAAAACCTAGAAGTGAATCTGGAGTCCCTATCTGAAATGATCTTCTTAGGTATCCTGTGCAAACAGATAACCTCGCATACAAACACACGTGCCACATCAGTGACATCGTAAGTGTCTCTAACCAGAATAAAATGAGCACTCTTGGTTAACTTATCCACTATCACAAGAATGGCATTGTGTCTATGAGATGTGAACGACAACCCCACAACAAAATCCATAGAGATGACTTCCCACTTGGACATAGGAACATCATGTGGTTGTAGGAGGCCTGTCGGGTGATGGTGGTCGGCTTTCACTTGTTGACATTCTAGGCACTTGGCGACGAAATGGACTACATCGCGCTTCATGCCTACCCAGAAGAAGAGTTTCCTTATATCTGCGTACATCTTCTTCACACCTGGATGTGCACAATAAAGTGCTCTATTGATTCGGATTTATGTAGGAACACAATGAAATACAAAAATACACATAAACACAAAGATGCAGTGGAAATAAGACTTCATTTCATTAATAACAAATGACTGAAATATGCTTACAGACAGAATGGAAATAAACTAGTTGGGGCGCTGGTAGCTTATCTCTGAGAAGAGATGTGGCAGTTATTGGCCTCTGAATTGTGTTACAATGAGGCTCGAAGGCCTATTATTATTGAGAAACAATGGAAAACCCTAAACATCCAAAGACCTAACCCTAGGAGATGAAACGCCAAGACTATGGGCCCCGTTTGGGTAAGTTGGTACATCAACTTCCCGGGGACGTAAATTTGGCATACGATCTCCGTTTGACGCGTTCTATACCTCGTTAGAAAGATCTATCCGAGGAATACAACTTTTGGGTGAGCAACATGATCTAAAATCTCTGTTGCTCCCCATTTTCCCAAAAAATGTCGTTTAAGGCCTCAAAACGGCTCCGGAAGTTCAGGACCCGAAAAACTGCTAAAAATAGTAAATTGTGCAAAAACTGAAAAACTGAAAGAAACAATGGTGGGGATCCAAGTGGAATAGGAAGGTGGCCACCAATATCCACCTGGATCATCTATGGGCTTCCTTCAGTATGATGCTTCAAATATCCCCATTCTTAGGGATGTACATCCTTCCTCGATATCTTAATAGTTCGTCTGTTTCCAGACTATATCCTTCATACTTTGGATCTAACTGCCTCCCGCTCTGGAGGTTTGAAGTAACCTTTAAATACAAACTGTCTCCTTGGAGTTGTGTCAACACATATTCCCTCATATTGACTTTTAAGGGTACCAAGGAGAAGATACGTGGTCTCCTACTCAAGGCATCTGCGACCACATTTTCCTTTCCCTTGATGTACGAAATACCAAAATCGTACTCACTCATAAACTCACTTCATCACCTTTGCCTGACATTCAGATCTCTTTGAGTGAAGAGATGTTTTAAAATTTGATGGTCTGTTTTAAGCTCAAAGTTTCACCCCACAAGATAGTGCCTCCAAAGTTTCAGAGCTGGCATTACAACTGCCAACTCTAAATCATGAGTCGCGTATAACTCTTCGTGTTTCTTCAACTTCCTTGACACATAGGCTATCACTCCTCCATCCTGCATTAGCACGGCCCCCAACCCTTGCTTCGAGGCATCCGTGCAGACTGTGAATTCCTTTTCCATATCGGGCACTCATAGAATTGGCGCACTAGTTAGTAACCTCTTAAGCTCAATGAATGCACTATCACACTCTTCTGTCCATTCATACCTGACCCCCTTGCGCTACAAGGTGGTGATGAGTTTCTCTATTTTTGAGAAACCTTCTACAAATCTCTGGTAATTACCTGCTAGCCCCATGAAGCTTCTCACTTCATGGGAATTTTTCGGCACTGGCCACTCCATAATGGCCTTTACTTTTTCTGGTCCACAGAGATTCCTTCGCCAAAAATGATATGACCTAAATAGTGAATCTCTTTCTGGAAGAAGGAACACTTCGACAGCTTCCCATACAATTTGTTCTCTCTAAGGCAGGACAACACTACTCGTAAGTGTTCCTCATGCTCTCTTTCGTTCTTGGAATAGATGAGGATGTCATCTAGAAAGACTTGTACAAATCGATCTAAGTACTTCTGGAATACGCCGTTCATGAGGCTCATGAATATTGTTGGTGCATTGGTCAATCCGAAAGGTACATCGACGAACTCGTAATGTCCAAACCGAGTTCGGAAGGCAGTTTTTTTGGGGATATCACCTTCCTTAATCCTTAACTGATGATACCTTGATCGCAAATCGATCTTTGAGAATACCGTTCCTCCTTTCATCTGATCTAAAAGGTCATCTATTCGCGGCATTGGGTACCTATTTTTCACTATAGCACGGTTCACGTCTCTGTAGTCTATACACAGTCGTAAGGATCCATCCTTCTTCTTTACAAAAATTATGGGTGCGCCCCAAGGTGAGACACTGGGTCTTATTAGCCCTAAGTCCAGTAACTCTTTCAACTGCATTTGCAATTCACAAAGTTCTGGTGCTTTCATCCGATACAGAGTCTTGGAAATTGGTTCTGCACCAGGTTTTAGCTCAATAGTAAAATCAAGCTCCCTCTCAGGAGGTAGTCCTGGTAACTCGTTCGGAAAAGCATCCTTAAATTATGACAATACCGGGTACTGATCTAATGAGGGTCCTTCCTTTCATTCACTATTTCAACTACATAAAGTCGACACCCTTGCCTCAAGCATCGCTTAACCTTCATAGTTGCTATAAAGCGTAACGACACTTTTCTTCGTACACCCTTGATCTCTACTGGTCTTCCTTCATCGTCGACACAAAGCACCCTCTTTGTGAAACAATCTACCAAGGCTCGGTGAGATGCTAACCAATCCATTCCAATGATTAGGTCATACGCCCCGAGAGCGGTGACGTATACCTTCAACCTGGTAGTACACACTCCCAGGTCTACTATACCATCCTCAACACTAGGTCCTACCTTTTGTTTTTCCCCCGAAGCCATCTCGACTTGTTTAAAGTCATCGTGCTCATAGGCTACCAACCCACTCTTTTATAATGCAGATGGTGAAATGAAACTATCTGTAGCACCAGAATCAAATAAAATCTTAACCTTGGTATGATTTAGCGTACCTGTTGACTCCACCACCGTGGATTGATGTTCTGCCTGACGATTATTAACCGCTGTGTAAATCTGGTGGCTGCCACTTGCTCTTCCCATCGGGGCCTTTCCTTCTCTATGCACAATCATGATTGTAACTCTGGGCAGTCACGCTGGTAACGGTGTCCTCCACATCCCCAACAGGTAACATGAGATTGAACCTGCGCACTGTTCTGCGACTATCTATTAAACAAGTTCCTTCCCCTGGAACCCCTACCCCTACTAGTTGTCCCCTGAAATGGCTGTGGACCTGCCTACGTCATTGGGGATGAACGAGATGCTCCACTCCTTGCCATTAAAATCCCTGCGGCTGCTGTCCTTGGTGCGACTCTATTTCCATATGGAGGTGGCCTTGAGCCTCCTCCCTCTTATCTTTGTCTAAGTATTTTTTAAAATTTTTCTTTAAAACTAGGTAAGGTGATTTACACCCTAATACCATATGTTTAAATCTTTAATTTAAAACATATATTATAACTTAAACCTATTAATCTTACAATTAGCTTAACTTATTTAAAATTAATTAAGATTAATTTTAACTTAACTTAAAATTAACTTAACTCATTTATTTAATTATTTAAAGATTTAAATAATATGATATAAATTAATTTAAATTTGAATCTCTTTAATTTAATTTAATTTAACGTAAAACAATAAATGAATATGAAAATATATACCCTATGTAATAAAAATATGTAAAAGTAAATATATAAAATAGAAAAAATAAAAAATAAAACAAAATAATAGGATTTATGGAACACGCATCGTGGGTCCTCACATGAGGCCCACGTGCCCCTTTGCCTCGATCAACACTACCCACAACCCTACGCATACTCCTCCTTTTTATCTCTTCAAACCCTAACCTTCTCCTCTTTACATTTATTTTTTATTTTTTAAGCGTTCAAGGTGAAGAATGAGGCCGGCGGCCATAGCCATTTCCTTGCTTGGTCGGCCCTGGTAACTCGTGTTCCAAGAATGGAGGGCACGTCTATCACAGTGGTGCGTTCCCTCGTTCCTTGATGGCTTCTCTTGGCACTTGGTAGATGGCTTTGGCACTGAGCTGGTATTATGTGTGTTGTTTTTTTTTTCTTTTAATTGTGGCTGGCTTGACTTGTGTGTGTTTTGTTGAGGCTTGGCATTTGTGCTTGGCAACTAGCGTTGGCTGTGTGTGACCTGGGCTGTATGGTTCGACATTGCGCTCTGTGTATGGTGGTTTTATGTCTTGGATTGAGCTTGCGCTGGGATGGGATGGGTTGTGATATGTAGAAGCCCTCATGAACTCCTCCCCCTGGCTTGTTGCATGGTTGACGGGCTTGGTTCCTACGCCTTTACCCCTGTTTTATCGGTTGCCTTTACCCCCATTTATGGCTTTGATGCTTCTTGATGAGCATCCCTCCCAGTTCTATTGTTGGTATCTCCGCCCGTTGCAGTGCTAGTATCCTCGCTGGTTTCAAATGCTGGAAGCATTGAAGCCTGATCTTGCCAAATTTCGAGAAAATGGTGTGTGTAACCAAAACAAAAACTTTTGAAGACACCCTTGGCTCTGAAAACCACCGTGATGGAATGCCTTCCAAAATAAGAGTATCTGGACGTTGCACCATATTCCTCATACCATACCCTTGACTTCTCGCTGCATGAAACTCATCCCAACTCATTTTCATCTTCTGGAAGTCATCCTCCGCAGGGACCTCTGCAGCGATCCACAACTTCATACCCTCGAAATTCAATTCCACACCGTCCAATTTCCTGACCACGTAATTCTTCCATTATTTGAACCTCTCATTCAAACTCCTAGTCTCCTCCCTCGTTCCTCTCTCTACTTTCGATAAATCCCACAAATAGAATACCTCGGAGGTCACGGGTTCGACTCTCTTCCTCTTCTTCAAGTCCTTGAACTTCTCAACGGAAATGTCCCCGTCGGAGACTGCGATGGCGAGGGAATCCCTGAGGATATTTGTGAGCGAAAGCCTCAACTGCCATTCGTCAATAGGCTTGACGAAAATGTCTGAGCGTGTGAAGGAGAGGAGGATTTTGAGCCTTGGGATAAGAGAGAGGTTGTTGTCCAGAATTAGCGACTCTGTTGGCAATAACTCTGGTTGCTTCGCCACAGCCATGGCCACTTGAATTCATTGGTATCAAAGACTTGGTGTCATTCTAAAATTTAACAATCTGGCAAGTTATCGGTGTCTAATCTTGTATAGAGAGTTGTCGCAATTTAGCGACAACACTCCACTTGTGAATTTAGCACTGTCAAATAAGTGCATCTCGAGGCTCCCAGCATAGGGGATGCTCAGCCTGAGATATTTGTTGATGGGTTACACTGGAAAAAAAAAAGTTAAGTTGTCGCGGTGTGAGCACGACGTATTGAGATTCTGAGGTATGTTTTTGGAAAAGTCCATCTATAAATGCACCAATGGCGATAGATAGGGTTGCAACAGATTTTGTGGGCAGTTTCAAAAGTCCTGGGGATCGTAGTTCTATCCAATCAGGCACTTCTCCCAGCTCAGCTGATTTAGTGGACATAATGGATCAACCATCATTTAACCCACTAACAAGGCTTCAGTGCAACCACGAAGCTAGCAAATGAAAAGGTATAACTTTTGCTTATCTATTTTGTTAAAAATTGAGTTTCTCTTCTTTAGGAAATTTATTATAACACTCCTTGACTCTGTCGCTCAAGGCAGAGAAGCAGTTAGAGGCATTTTTAACTCAGCTTGAGTGCTTAGCCATTTGGAAGCAGGCCTTGCATATATTCCATGATTGGGCTGCCTCTCCTACAGGAGGAAGTCCTTCATCAGATGTCATTGTTGGTGAAGAGGCTCTAAATAGTAGTGCTAACATTGCTCACATGTTAGAAGAAGTAGGCTCCCAAGGAACAACAGCTTCTTGCTCAATGATGGAATATGAATTTCTTACTGCGGCTGAGCATGCTGAAGAGCATGCCCCATCAGATGGTATAAATGGATTCCATGAATGAAATTGCTTATGTTCATTTTTTTTTTTTTTTTT
>ML784899.1:204525-223351 GCA_009831015.1 Picea engelmannii | reverse complement strand
TCCGGAGTCCAAGGGAGTTCCACCGATGCCTCTGCATCCTCAAGGTCTGAAACCCTGCACACTCAATGAAACTGAGTCAATAGCACCTGTATATAGCAATAGTAAAACATCCTGTCATCAATCATGACGCATCATCATCAAGGCTAAGTGGTTCATCATCATAAAAATCCAGATCACTTGCGAGAAAGTGTCCTCAAAGAATAAGTTTTGTCAGTGCGCCAGAGCGGGATGTTACAACCAAAGAGAAGACCAATTAGATATAGGCACATGACCAGTGTTGATTACTATAATAAGTGTTGATTCTCGTCAACCCCACAAAGTGACTAGTTAATGGGGCCAATGTTGAAATTTTCTCAAACTTTTCCTTTAGTCATTGGAATTTGATATGGTTGCACTAGATGCATGCCTTGACGGTATGGGAGGGTTTCAAGACTCAAAGATTACTCATATTATACCCACATAAGAAAATGGTATGTAACTGGGTGGCCAATAAGTGGAATATGGTCAATATCTTAGATGAGAGAAAAAATCACAAATAAAATCAAATAATCGGCGAAGCTTGTGCAATTTTTCGAGTACTTGTCTATCGAGTATTAATGTGTTTTGACAAACTTGTGATATAGTCCATAAATATTTATCGAGGTTAGGTCATGAAAAGGGGTCAAAGAAGACATGGCCGTGTAAGAAATGAGAAGGAAAAGGTGACCAAAGAGAAGACCAATTAGATATAGGCACATGACCACTGTTGATTTCTAGAATAAGTGTTGATTCTTGTCAACCCTAGAAAGTGACGAGTTAATGGGGCCAACATTGAATTTTTCTCAAACTTTTCTTGTAGTCATTGAAATTTGACATGGTTGCACTAGATGCATGCCTTGACAATATGGGAGGGTTTCAAGATTCAAATATTACTCATATTATACCCACATAAGAAAATGGTATGTAACTGGGTGGCCAATATGTGGAATATGGTCAATAGCTTAGATGAGAGAAAAAAACATAGATAAGATCAAATAACCGACGAAGCTTGTGCAATTTTTCGAGTACTTGTCTTTCGAGTATTAATGTGTTTTGAAAATATTTTTATATAGTCCATAAATATTTATCGAGGTTAGGTCATGAAAAGGGGTCAAAGAAGACATGGTCATGTGATAAATGAGAAGGAAAAGGTGATCAAAGAGAATACCAATTAGATATAGGCACATGACTAGTGTTGATTACTAGAATAAGTGTTGATTCTTGTCGACCCCACAAAGTGACCAGTTAATGGGGCCAACATTGAAATTTTCTCAAACGTTTCCCGTAGTCATTGAAATTTGACATGGTTTCACTAGATGCATGCCTTGACAATATGGGAGGGTTTCAAGACTCAAATATTACTCATATTATACCCACATAAGTGAATGGTTTGTAACTGGGTGGCCAACAAGTGGAATATGGTCAATAACTTAGATGAGAGAAAAAATCAAATATAAGATCAAATAACCGACGAAGCTTGTGGAATTTTTCGAGTACTTGTCTATCGAGTATTAATGTGTTTTGACAAACTTGTGATATAGTCCATAAATATTTATCGAGGTTAGTTCATAAAAAGGGGTCAAAGAAGACATGGTTGTGTGAGAAATCAGAAGGCAAAGGTGACCAAAGAGAAGACCAATTAGATATAGGCACATGACCAGTGTTGATTACTAGAATAAGTGTTGATTCTTATCGACCCCGCAAAGTGACCAGTTAATGGGGCCAACATTGAAATTTTCTCAAACTTTTCCTGTAGTTATTGAAATCTTACATGGTTTCACTAGATGCATGCCTTGATGGTATGGGAGGGTTTAAAGACTCAAATATTACTCATATTATACCCACATAAGCGATTGAAATTTCCCCTTTTGAATTAATTATAGAAGGAATTCATGCTATGGGATTCTCACTATGCATGGAAGTACATTGCTGTTGGTTCTCCAAGTTATTGATGCAAAGAGTGTAGTTTTGGTTTGGGAACCAGTAACCTTGGGATGGGAGAATGAATGAGAGAGTGCATTGTGAAGAGAAATTGCAAAGACCCTAGATGGGTATAACATGCTATAAGAGAGCGTAGAGGGTGGGAAACCTATGAAGCTTGGAAAGTTGTGTATTTTTGGCTCATAGATGTTTGAGAATCCAAGTAAATAGAGAAAATAAAAAGACATGAAAATTATCAATACATTCAACATATAAAAATAGTGAATAACAAAAATATACATCTGCAATAAAAACACATGTACATATTTACAATATACAATTTATGATTTAATTGTATGATTTAGGGATGGGGCCAACCCTAGGATACCATCATCTCCAATTTTAAATTTTGTTCATCTAACAATGTTCAAGGTTTTCCATTTACCAATTAGTGGAAATTATGCTTTAATTTGACCCAACACAGAGTGACCTGTGGATGGGACCAACATTGAAATATTTTCAGTTTGTGCTTGTATGCACTGAAATTTGGCATGGTTATAGTATATGCATGTGTTGACAATATGGGAGGGTTTTGAGACTCAAATATGACTCACACAAAGAATTCGACAATCAAACGAGAAAATTACAACTTAAATGTGAAGGAGATGAAATTATCCATCGTCATATTTGTCATCATCGTTATCATCGTATTGGGACGAGGTTTCAATGAACATGTTCGTCGTTCTATAGCATCTTCATAAAAAAAATCCAGAAACAACGACCAGTTAACGAGGCCAACATTGAATTTTTTCAAATTATGCTTCTCCAAGTCATGGACATGGTATGAGGAGGAACTATAAATGTCGTAAGGCACATAATACGCTTTTATGACTCCCAAACCATGCATAGGCTCTATAGCCACCACATAGACCCTATAAATGAAATCTTTGGCCTATGTGTCATAATGACACATTTACAAGGTTTTATGAACTATACATGACTCTTAAGGTTTTGTACATGGTATATGGATACAACAAATAGTATTCAAGAGCCTAAATGATTCTTTAAGAGCTCATATTCCATGCACAAGGTATAAAACCAAGAGAACCTCATTCAAGTTTATACCATCATCTCCAATTTTAACTTTGGCTCATCTAACAATTTTAACTTTGGCTCATCTAACAATTTTCAAGGTTTTCCATTATTTATTAATTAGTGGAAACTATTCTTTAATTTGACCCCGCGTAGAGTTGTGAATGGGGCCAACATTGATTTTTTTTCAGTTTGTCCTTGTATGCACTGAAATTTGACATGGTTATAATAGATGAATGTGTTGAGGGTATGGGATGGTTTCGAGGCTCAAATAAGACTCACACAAATAATTCAACAATCAAATTACAAAATTACAACATAAATATGAAGGAGATGAAATTATCCATCATCGTATTTGTCATCATCATTATCATTGTATTGCGACGAGGTTTCAATGAACATGTTTGTTGGTCCTATAGCATCTTTTTCGAAACTTTCCAGAAACAATGACCTAATCACTAAGGAAGCAAAGAGGCAATAGGAAACAACAATTAGTTTCAAACTAGCAAAGGTAATAGGCTAAGGGAGACAATGTTGGTTCGATGCAAGTGAAGGCATGAGGCATGCCCAATGATACTAAGGAACTGATAAGAAAACAGAGGTTACGATGTTCATGGTGAAGTGTGAGCGAAGGAACCTCACAACATACATCGTCATACACTAGCATGAGGCTAGTGTGAGTGTTAATACAACCTATGATGTCAGTATCATGCTAGTGTACCATGATAATTCACACAAAAGAAAGTTTTGGTTTGTATGTTGTTTTACTAATCAAAACAAGCATCGAATGTAGTGGTTAGAATAATTAATGCAATGATTGATAAGTAAATCAAGAAAAAATAAACTTAGAATATATTATAGGTTTGAGTAGGCATGCATCGATGCTAACTATTATAGGTTTGAGTAGGCATGCATCCATGCTAACTATTATAGATATTTGCTTGAGTATGCATGCATATGTATTAACTAACATAATTATTTCTCTTTATTTTGTTCTTGTGTCACTGTGGAGAATAGGTCATCAACAAAGGTTTTTAAAGATATGATTCAATTTTCCTTGTTAGAGTGAACATGCAGCAAGTAATAGGTTTTTCTTATCACTACCTAATTGAAGTGAAAGTGAGAAAAGGAAATTCTATCAAACCAAATAGAACAATAAGAAATCTTTGAATCCAAACATGGGAGGATTTTTCCCATGTTACCAAAGAAGAGGACACATGTAATATCCCCTCAATGAATAAGCACCAAGTAAAAGGGGCATTGTTATCAAGAAAATGAATAATATTCTACTAGATCAAAACTAATTGATGATCCCTTGCAAAGGGATCAAATCTTACTCATTCAGAAGTTACAAGAATTGTAAACTCCTCATATTTTAACCGTTAGGAATTAAATTTAAAAGGGATAAAATTATTTCCCAATTCCTTTTCTATTTGAAGGAGAATTGGTAGAAGATCATATTCTCCTCTAACCTCTACCCAAGACCTAATTATTTTAGGATCAACCATGATTATCTTAGACATTAGAAATATATTGAGCCTCTTAGCCATTTTCTCCTCCATGGTCCTCAAATTTCTCCAGGTCGGGGGGAGATTTAAAGGCTCCACATCTGCCAATCTAGCATCTTCAATATTATGGAGAAAATAATTAATCCTCCCTTATTGAAATCCCCTATTTTTCAACCCTTTCAACCCTAGTTTCCTCTTAGTATTTTTGAGAGTCTTCAATATACTCTTATCATACTCCTCAAAACGTGAGACAATGTCTTGGGCATATATCTCAACTATTTCCTTCTCTGGTGAAACGAAAGCTTGATATTCTTTGCATATTTTATCAAAGGCCCATTTTGAAATAACCAATTTGACCTTTTTTAGGTTTTCTACTAGCTCAAGACTACTTGACGATCCCTTGCAAAGGGATCAAATATTATCCATAGCTAGTTTTCATCGAAGTTGAAATTATTGCATTTCATTTTACTATTGCATGGTTTAAAGAGTCAAGTCAAAACACCATCAGTTTCACGACTACTCCTTTGTGTAACAATAACCTAAAATCAAGAGCCTAATATTTGGTTCACCAAGGATGGGCGTCTCAACATAAGAAATTCCTTGGTGCTAAAAGTTACGGTCTTGGGTTATAAATGCTAGATTTAAGCAATTATTTGAGATGGTAATGACTTGTATTTTTACCATGACAACATTCAAGGTAAAAAAATGGGGCTTAGGCCCTAAGAAATGCTTCTATGGATTGTAGGCTATGCATAACATCTTAAACCATGACACATGCCTTTCATAAGGTATCAATTTCCCAAGGGTGGTATACATGTACAATTCTAAGGTTTTGAAAACCATAAACATGTCTATTCTCCCTCATAAACAATTATTTGAGATGCTAATGACTTGTATTTTTACCATGACAACATTCAAGGTTAAAAAAAAGGGCTCTTAGGCCCTAAACAATGCTTCTATGGATTGTAGGCCATGCATATCACCTTAAACCATGACACATGCCTTTCGTAAGGTATCAATTTCCCAAGGGTGGTATACATGTAAAATTCTAAGATTTTGAAAAATGTGAACACATCTATTCTCCCTCATAAACTATTATTTGAGATTCTAATGACTTGTGTTTTTACCATGAAACATTCAAGGTAAAAAAAATGGGGCTTAGGCCCTAAAAGATGCTTCTATGGCTTGTAGGCCATGCATAGCACCTTAAACCATGACACATTACTTTCATAAGGTATCATCTAAGGCACATTAACCATGCACACGTACTTGGACCATGAAACATCCATTATAGAAGTAATTATGTCCCAAGAGTGGGATATATTCTAATATTTGGTTCACCAAGGATGGGCCTCTCAACATAAGAATGCCCGGGGGCTAAGAGTTAATGGCTTGGGTTCTAAATGATATATTTAAGGTATATGGGCCATGCATCAACACTAGACTACATGGCATACCCTTATGATAACATCTTTTTCTTGGTATTGTGATATGGGCCCAATTCTGAGGCTTATCACATTGATGATGTGCCTTCTTTCCAAGTACATGGTTCAAGGACAAAAACCATTTCCCTAGGAACCATATGTTAATTCTAAGGCTATTAAGTTATGAAAAGGCCCCCCAATCATGACATAGGATCTTTGTAAGGATTCCTTAACCCACAAGTGGCATATGGGTGCACATTTGAGTATTTCTGCATTAGGGATGGGTCTCTTCATTCAAGACATGGTAAAGGGACAAAAATAGGATTTTAGGTCCTATACATTTATTTTGTGTCTCATGGGAAAATCATAGGGCCTTAACTGAAGACAAGACCTTCATAAGAAATATGTGTCCCATGAGTGGTATGCAATCCTAATTTTAAGGTTTGGTGCATAAAGGATGATGTTTTTGGCCCAAAACATCATTCAAAGAAAAATCATAGGGGATTAGGCATTAAACACTACTTTTAGGTCTCATGGGCTAGGCACTAGGACCCAAACACTAATTTATATAAGTTCTTATGTCTTGTGGGATAAGCACTTATGATATAGGTGAGTGATTTTTTTGAGTACTCATTGTTTTATCCTACACCCTCATTGAACTTGAGCCCCTACTCAGGAGGTAGAACCTAATTTAGGGGGTCTCATTGGTTGGGTGTAAAAATGACCTTTCCATAAGATTCCCCCCTTGTTGAGATCCTACTTGTCAAGTATTGGTTTGGACTAGAAGATAGTCGTTGACAAGGTGAAGGACATAGTTGATCTACTATTACTTAGACATGGTTAATTTACTTAATTTTGTAACCATGATTGAGTTATTTGATTGATTTATATATTATATATTATATAAATTATAATATATTTTATATTATATTATATTATATACAAATTATAAATTATATATATTATATAATATATAAATTATAATATATATATTATATTATATACAAATATAATAAACACAAAAACAAAAACAAAAACGAATATACCAAAAAAAATAAATAACAAAACTTACATTTCAAACAGACAAAACAAACATTTCAACCTACATGCGAGGAGAAGGAGCAAGGAGCAAACATTTCAACCTGCACGTGAGGAGCAGGAGGTCGAGGGAAGAGAGGACGGCACAAGAGGAGAAGGGGATCGAGGTCACCCCGGAGAGAGGAGGGCATGCCTGAGAGGAGGGCACGCCATTGGAAACGTGCACGCGAGGAGAAGGAGGTCGAGGGCATGCTAGAGAGAGGAGGGAATGCGAGGAGAAGGAGATCGAGGGCACACTAGAGAGAGGAGGACACGCTAGAGAGGAGGGAACATCTAAGAAGCAGATCGAGGTTACATCGTGAGAACTAACAATTCGACAATTAATTCAACATGGTTGTAAGTCTCCCTACCAAGCCTTGACAATTCTCATTTTGTGTGTCTTTAATTATCACATGGATGGTTTTAAGAAACTATGAGCTGAGGTCCCATCTTCATTTTTGTTTCCCAAATTTTATTTACATTTTTCTTGTGATTGGCACATTGGTGGAATTATTTTGTGTTCTCATCTCTATTGAGAGCCATATTTCTCTTCTTTTAAGTCTTCTGGTATTTTCCTCATCAACAACCAACTTCCTTTTTTTCTATTCCAATTCCCTAATTTGACCCTTAACAAAATCACTGCAAACCCATCTATCTCAGTACAAACTAGGGCCTCAACCTTGATTTCAACAAAATATAGTTCTATATCACCCTGAACCATTTTTGATGGGAGAAAGTTGTAATTACCTTCTGAATTGAATACTTGTTGGTTCCCTAAGAGTGGCATCACAAACTCTTCCTCCTCCAAGTTGGAGTGAGTTGGATGGACTCAATATCAACTAGCCCAACATCTTCCATTTTCCTTTTGAAAAAAATAAAACAGAGGATCTRGGTGTGCTACATTCCCCTAAATCTCCACTCTACTTAAAGTGAAATTCAAACCCCCTCCTAGAATATGATCCCTTGCTTCAAAATTCTTGATCATAGAGAGCTTTCCAAAAATACTCTCTATATTCATGGGGTCCATATATATTCAAAACTATGAACAAATCCCCTAGCTCCATGGATAAGAGGTCCACACCTATACCATAGTCAAGTAAAATAGAGCTAAATAGACTTAAATATATTTTCCTCCACCTAGTAATAAGCCTCTTAATCTATCTATTGAATCAATGGAGATAAAGTCCAACACCCTAATAGCAAAGCCAATTTACTTGATATCCTTTCCCCATCACCCATTGTTTCCTAATTTATAATAATAATACTAATTACTGGTAGCTACCTGACCTAAACACAAGGKTCAAAGGATTAATCTCAACMATAATGATCAACCAATCCAAGGATGATTCCAKTGATGATCCCAAGTGATTCTAKATTTCATTAAATAACCATTGTTTGGAACATTGTTTGAAAAGTGAAGTCCTCAATGAAATTTATTTCGAATATCTATGTAGTTAGAATAATGGTGGAGTATTTATGATGACAATGACATTATATCTATGTGGAGGGATGAAATCTTTACAAGCCAACCATCATAGTCTTTGGGAATGGTATAGAAAAATCCTACCAATTTCCCTTCCTAGACCATAGATAATATTAGGAACTTCATGCTCAATGATGAACCCCTTGTTGATAGTTATTGTATACCTTTGATGTGTGAAGGGGAAATTTATATCCTTTCAAACATAATGCAGCTCTACACAAGGTAGCTTGTCATCACCCCACAACTTGCCATCACCCTCCTTCTAGTGCCATAACATCGACATATAAAAATGCCCTTTACTCAAAATTATAGGTTCGCTTGGTAAAAGGGACCAATAAAACCTTCCTTATTTGAAATGGAAAACCCTCCAGATATAGTTGGTTCTGTTGATTCTTTAATGTTTTACCATTTGTGTCCTAGTCCATCTTTTTTTTGGCTTTTTATAATGAAAAATGATGTGCATCTACTATGCTATGTAGAATGCAAATGGGATGTAGCATAGAATAATCCCATGGGAGAACAATAAAGGGATGATTTGACATAAAATATAATGGAAAGGTATAGAAAGTATGGATAATAGTCTTCAATCCACAATCAACACCAAACTTCAAGAGGAATACTTAGGGAATTGGAAATAGCCTACGATCACAAGGAGAACCCCAACTTGGCCTTTTTCCACATGTATAAATATAGCTCCAATTACTAAGAAAATGATATGTTTCACATAAAACATGTTAGATATTAATCAATAAGATAAATTCAAAGAGAAATGGAGAATAGTCCCTCATCCATCGTCGACACCAAACTCGCTACTTTCTCTAATGAATAAAGATAACTTTCAAATACCAAAAAATTATATATAACTATTAGCATGAAAGATAGGTGAGTAGTGACACAACATCAATAAAAAAATCCAAATGAAATAAGGCTACAACCCATAAGCACCGAGAGAAAATAGGAGAGGAGGGAATAGTCCAAAACCAAGCTTATATATTGAGAGTGTGAAGAATTCTCCTAACTCTGGCCTCTTCATTTACATAGAAGATAATTTTCATTGCAAATGAAAAAAAAAAAAAAACCTTCAAATGAAAGCAAGGGTCCCATTTATACAAAATAGGGCGACTCTTGGATTTCTAAGTGACTCTTGGTATTCCCACTCTATTTGGGTCTTTTCCCTTACATGGTTTCATCCTCATTCCAAAAATAGATGATTATGATATATTTTAATAAAATTATTTGAAATCATAGTTACCCACATCCATAAGAATTTGTAGCCAAATGTTTATCCTTAGGTTCTTATAGGACTCCTCTCCTCTTTGGTTTTATATCTTGTTGTCCATGTTTCTATTGCAATGTGCATATGTGTGATCCCTTGCTTCAATTTAAAATATGTACCTTTTTCCCTTCATTCCTTCAATCTCGATGTATTCAAACAAACCTGACCTAAGAACCTTGGTGCATGAGCTTTGAGGGTTGTTGACTTGAGGATATTTGGTTTTCAATGATTATCCTCTTCCTTGTACCAACATTCCTCAAAATATACACATGTGAGTGGAAGCATGCCATGACTTCCATTTTTGTGTTCAATGGACACTTAAAACGAATCATACATTAAATCAACACTTCAAAATAAAGAAATCCAAGGTAATATCAAATATTGTCTTCAAACAACTTCAATATTCTTTATTGGGATTAATATTTTCTTCTATTTGTTCTACACATTTTCTTATCATAGTAAACAAACTACAAGCCCCATATGTTTTCTTTTTTTACAAAGAATGTCAATGAATAATTATTGGCTATAAAATTGGTATGCATCCCTCATCCCTAATTCTATCTAGAATTGCACATGCTTCATTGAACTTTCCAACAACTTCAAAGCATAATGCTTGCAGCTAATTAGTATCATTTTAGGATTGACTTTAACAATGTTTTTAGGGAGGAGGAAAACTGAGCATTCAAGATTCCTTGCCACATTGATTATATAGGTTTCATTCAACCTGTTTTCTTTCTCATTCTCACCCTTTATGACAATGTACCAGTTCACAACCCTAGGTTCCACAAAACTCAGTGGTTCAAGGAGAAATATCACATTTACAACTTAGACTTTTATCCCTCAATCTCTCTATTTGATAAGTTCTGCTTGTATTTTTAACTTTTTCATTTTCCCAATTCAATAATTTATAACCAACCATCAAAATTGTCCCTTTACATTGTTCCAAAAGAAAATCTTTCAAATAGATGTGCATGCTTCAACGACGGATAATAATTTTTTTTTGGTAAAATCTATGGTGTGTCCTCCACACTATCAAAACCTTGCAAATACCTCACGTTCATCTTCGTGGGTTTTTCCAAACAAAGATCTATTGAATTTTCTGAATGTCCTAAATGGCACTTCGACAAAGTGCAATGCATACCACTATGCCTTCTTGCATCTACACTTTATGCTTATGGCTGGGTAGTGAGATATTGTTCATATGAAAACAATTCATTGGAACAATTTTGTTTAAAAATAAGTGTTTTATCTATGCAATTTAATTATATATTTTGTATAAGACACTGGTTGATTGTTTCTCTCATTTGATGGTGTTATAGAATGTACAAGAAAGTATGTATTTGCCAAATCTATCTTTATTGAGTGAGGGAAGTTCAAGTAGAATATAGGGAAGTGATACATCTAGTAGGTCTAACAAGCGGAGATCAACTAGAGGTGAGAAGATCAGAAGAAAATTTCATAGACGCATGGAATTGTTTCTTGTGAAAGGAGGATCATGTTCTTATGATCATGAGAGCATAGACGACATCAAAGTGCCCTTGAGGTACAAGCATCTAGTGAAACGATGGGTACCCAAGGATATTCTTGAAATAGACACAGATTTTTGTGTAAACGAAAGGATAAACCAGATTGCTCCATCATCATTACATGGTTTGGGGTTATTTTCCATGGATGGAATAAAGGTTTTCTATGAAGGATTAACTGAATTGATGGAGTATGTTGGACCCTATTATATCTACAAAGATTGGATATGACTAGTCCAATATAAAAAAATCATGCGAATATATGGCTTGGATGCAAATTATATACAGCTAAAATACAATGATCAAAATAAAGGAGAAATTATCTATATTGACGAAAGGACAAAATAAAAAGATAATATTGCAGGGTTTCTAAACAATACACGATCCGTGACCACAAATAAGAAACCCAATTGCATATTTGAGGGGTGTGAAGGAAACTGTGTATTCGTATGTGCAATAAAATCAATAGTTGCAGGGGAAGAGTTATTGATTGATTACAATATGAATCAAATAGATACATACGTTTCTATTATGGGGGTGGTACGTATACTATTTTACCCAACCTGTAAGCAATGACTCTTATATTTTATGATTTTCATTATGTTCTTTAGTCACTCTTTACTTTTATGTTTTTTGCATGCCATGTTTTTGTCCCATGCGTATTCATGAACTAACTTTATTTGTCATACATTCGAATTTATTTCTCATGATCATGATCACGGTTCTAATTTTACTATAATGTGGCATACTGATCTTGTTAAATCAATAGCCTCATAACAGGTAAACGAACAACAATTTTCGAATTACATTTAATGTGCATTTTATTTCTGTGGCGATCAATTATTTTATTTGTTTACATAACTGAAATAACATTTATTTTGTTGAAATATGTAGTCGACGGGACATGATGTTGATGATAATTTGCTTTGCAAAATGGATTTGTACACATCCCTCGACCCTATGGTACTAATAAAAAAAAAGACAAATCAAGCAAACAGGGAACTGGCTCAGTTGTTAAACATTCTAGATCAAACTCCTGAAGTCAAAGAAATGATGAGAGAAGTTATGACAAGGCTTAACACATATAAGGTAATAACCATAATTTCAAGTGGTTTTATTTTTATGCCATAAGATCAATTATGAAAGCTTGATTTTTAACTTTTACATTATCTAAACGAAAAAAGGTTTTCTTTATTATATAGAGATTTTTGGATCCTGTTAACCCCGACATACATGGTGTCGGTAGTAGTGGCACTGCACAGACTCCATAGGGTATCGACACAGGCCCTCATATACCTTCTAGGATGTGGCTATTCAGATCTCCACCTTCTACACCATTAGGTGGGAGCCACGACATGCACCCCCAGGAAGCCACACAGGTAGGCTCTGGAGGTGGTGATAGAGATGACGCTGATGATTTGGACAACTATATGGTTTATTTTCCTAAAGAAAGATGTGTGACCAACATGAGGAACCTTAAGGGAAGATTTATGGTCAGTGAGGAAGGGCTTCCATTAAATCAAGTTAAAGTCCCAGGTAATTTTTAAAATTTTAATTGTTTCATGTTCTATATGTAAACAAACATAAATCATCTAAATTATTATTTTTAAATTAATAATCATATAATCTTTTTGCATGTAGGGAACAATGTTTTTTATAGGGTCTTGGAGAACAAGGCGTTGCTGATTTTTGGACCCACCATACGGGAGAGGTTGAATTCCCAGAATTCCAACCTCAAAAAAGAATTGATGGATTATCTTGAAAGCCTTTTTGGTGTAGAGACATTTAATAAAACCTTGTCCACCGCCGCAACTGGCCACTTTGTAGGATAATGTAAATAAAATTCAATCCACATTAACCTTTCATTATTCATATAATACATTCATGTTTGATATCATCAATAACTTTAATGTGTTACAACTTTGTTTTAATCAGGGGAGCAACATTGTCAACCAACCCACTAGTATTGGAGAGCAGTGCATTGATATCGTTTTGCAACCAGAAGATGGTTCTCCCATGCAGTCCCATTCCACTGGAGTGCATCCCCACGATGGTGCTACGACTAAGGAAAATGACAGTAATATAGTTTTATTTTAATCATATACTTAATAATTTCGTAGTTATACATTTTGTACATCTAATTTTTTTTACTTATACATTAATGATTGTCCTTATAAAGTTTGTGGTTTCAATTGCAGAGAATGTTGTACTTGAGGGTCATACAACTTTGTACTTATTTTAGCTTAACTTTCTTGCATATCTTTACAATCACATTCTATCAGTTTTGAATATTTTTAATGCATATTTTCTAGTAGAAAATAGATTGGGTGTTGGAGAATTAAGAGTGATGTGAGGGTAGGGGGAGGGGGGGGGGGCAATAAGATATTCCACCTTCACGTGGTTGGCCATGTTCAATAGAGAATAATTTATTGGAGTCGTTTAATCTTGGAGAAAACCTCCCTCGATCCAACGAAGCAACAACAAAGTCAATGTTGAATTCATTGTTGCTACTTCAAATCAAGGGAGGTCGTTTGATCCACTATTAGATGTGTGGGTCCAATAAATTATTCTCAAAACCAAGAGGATATCATTCAAGTATGTTCTAACACTCTCATAAAAATGCATCTTAGAGTAAATAATGCACTACAAATATGACTTGTATTGATTTTGTAGATATTTATGGAGGTTGAATGATTTTGGCAGGTACTTTAAGATATTTCTTCATCGAGTGAGGGAAGATCAGGACAAATAAAGGGTCATATAGCTGAAGAGGAGCATGCAGGGCCAGCCATTCCAACTGTGCTGACCAACTCATCAGATCAGGTGTGATTTCTCCTTTTAGCATAGTTTATATAGCCATCCATTCTGGTTATGTTTAATGTTTATGAATTGTTATGTGATTATTTATTAATGTAGGGTTTTCTATGTGCTAATTTATTGAGATATATCATATGTTTAGTACTTGTCATGTTCTCTATTTCTTTTATATATGTTCTATACCTCTTACAAGTTCTTCCACTTCTTAGTATCAAACACATGAAACTCTTATAAAAAAGTGTTCTCAAATATTTATGATGTCAAACATTCACATATGAAATAAAAAATATAACTCCTCACAGTAATGAATTGTCACAAAAAGAGGAACCCACATCTGTATAGATAATCTATAAAATAGCTTCAATAAAATCCACCATGACAATAAAAGAATGACAACTAAATGGTATAAGAAACAACTTCCTATTTCTATCTATGCTATCATGACACTTCAAATGTTATAAAGTCTAAAAGTTATGTCTCTTCAAACAAATATGATGTGTAGCAACATGAAGTATACCCAAAAACAAAATATGTATAAACATGCAATTCATGGAAGTATGATTTTGGGGCACAAGACAAATCACAATGGACTGCAAGGAAATATCTTTTTTGAAATTAGTCATGTGTGCAAATTCATTCATTTTCTGAATGTACTATGCATTTGATGCTTTCTTCTTTATGACAATCTTTCACCGATGAATTTGTTGAATATCCAAGATTCTATCTACTAGCTACTGGAAATATCTCTCTCTAACTACTCGATAGCTTGTCCATCCCAATAGCTTGTGCCCTTCTGGTTCTAGGTTGTTTTCCACATTTTATTCTAAATGATAATTGGGGATTTATGTTTCCCAATGTGACAACTTTACCATTAGTGTCTCGATATTGTAGGAAAATTTGTTTTTTAATCAAATAAGAACTTGATCCTATAAAACTCTTTATTTGTAGGCTGAATATTTCCATAATATTCTTTTCTTCAACCTAAGATCCATATATTGAGCTAAAGATTTCTTGCTAGTATTCTTGCATATCATCTATATCAGTTGAATACCAAATAATCTTTACAATCCATACCAAGATAGGCGAGTTGCGAGAGGTCCAAAATGTCGTCACACTCGGACTCGACAAAGACTCAGCTGGCATAGGACTCAACAAGACTCATTGGCAGACAAAGACTCATCAAATACAAAAAAAAATTAAAATATAATAAATTTTGTGCACAAAAAATATGGCAAGTCTTGGCGGGTATGGAAAGTCTCCCACGAGTCTGGAAAGTGACTAGTTTCAAGGGAAATTCTTAGGAAAATACTCATCCCAGCCAAGACTCACGAGTCTTATCCAAGTCAAAATACACTGGTCCAAACCCTTCAACCCCCAAACAGGTGGTTGAACCAAACTTGTTCATCCCGTTTGGTACCAAACTGATTGGTTTGGATGTCAAACCAGTCACTTTGGTAATGAACCAATCGAATTGGCTAGTTCAAATTGGTTCTCATTGTTAGCCAATATGTGGGACCAACAATGTGATGCAGGAGCATCACCAACACGTCAAGCGAGCCAGCGTGGAAGCGGAGGACAGCTGGACAAGCGAGCAAAATTTTTGAAATAACCTTGGAAGTTGTTGCGCAGATCTTAAATGAGTCATTTAAGAAGAAGCACCTCTGTATATTGTAATGGACCTTGAGAGGATAGCTCTCGTCCTTAAGTAGATAGATGGCATTTAATATAGTTAATGCAGGTAGATATGATTTTAATTCTAGACTAGACAGTTTAGGAGTAGGAGGGAAAATGGATATAAACACCCTCATTGTACATTGTAATATTATTCAGAAGCAGGAAGAGCACAGGAGAATTGCAGAGAACTGTGTGAAGAACACCCATGTACAGATATTTGAATTAATAGAAGAGATTGATTCAATTTCATGGTTTTGTGTTGTTCTCTGTGTATTTGATGTTGATATGCTCATGAATGTTTGCTTTCTGTTATACATTTGATTTTATATGCTGTGTATATGATTTCATGGTTGAATTGAAGTCTGAGAAGGTGAAGGAATGAGTTTCAATTGTTTCTCTATTTGAGCCAGAGAATTCCTGCAAGGAGTGCAGTCGAATTGTCCGCAAGGAGTGCGTTGACATAGGGGTTCAAATAGGGATAATTTTTGCTCTCATTCATCCCAAAGGTGCAGTTGGGTATAGGAGTCATGAAAGGAGTACACAGGCCAGGTAAAGCTTCAGGGTTGTGAACCTGAGCGAACCTCTGAAAGACTGTTGTTGCAGGTGTGTGCAGAGTCGAAGAGTTTCAACACTTAGACGAAGTTGAAAGGTTGCCGCAAGGAGTGCGTGCAAGAGATTTTCTGAAGGAATCGAGATTCATGGACGAGCTCAGGAGGTATAGAACCTTGAGTAATCACCGAGGGAAGCACAGGTAATTGGTGCCTTGAAAGCTTGCAAAAGGTGTCGTAGGTTTGCGAGTAGGTGGATAAGTTATGCAAAAGAACACTTAGTCATTTCACAGAATTTCACCAAGAGAAAAGGACGATCGAAATTCTCCGGGAGAATCAGCGAATCACCGTGGACCGTTGGATATCGTGGAGGTGCAGAGAAGTTACAACGTAAGTGTGGAAGAGGTTCGAAGCTCATAAGGGGCAGAGCCATTGATCCAAGCCACAAGGGCCGTTGGATTTACCCGTGAAATCGTGTATCGGGGTTTCGTGAGTCGAAGCTCCAAAATATTGCATCAGAAATCATGATATTGTGATACGCGATATCTCGATGAGTCCAGAACCGTCCATCGTTTGGGACACGTGTCAGAAGATCCAAAAGAGTCGGGGTTCGGAGTATCGGGAGTTTCGAGGACATGATACTCTTGTAGTTCGAAATCGCGAAACGCGATATTCCAACGGGGAGAGGACAGTGGATCCACAAGAGTCAGAGTGGAAGACAGGTGGCATCCCGTATCAGAGTTTGGGGAAGGAAAAGTCCCGAAAAATTTGGATTAGGATTCGCGATCCTGCGAAGTCTGAAATCCTGATAAGGCGACGAGACCGTTGAATAGTCAACCTGCGTGTGCATCGGAGTATCGACACATCGGGGTTCGGAGTTTGGAAATTCCATTTGCTGACATCGTGAGTGGAAAAATTGTGAAAGGAGAAACCCCGAAACAATGGAAAAGGTCAATGTTGACTCACGTCGGATTTCGAGGAATCGTGAGGCACAAAACACACGACCACAGGATTCGCGAAATCGCGAATTCCGATTTCTCGACCATTAAGGGAGATCTTTTGAAGAATTGTTGTGGGTAAGGAAAATTCCTGATAGGGAATTAGAAGAACCTTGGCATTCTTCGGGCCGAGAGAGGAGAAGATCCTGAAGAGCGGCGTGCCTGCGGGTGCGGCTGCATCAGAGTGGTATCAGAGCGAGAAAATTTCTTTTCTTTCTGTAGTAGAGGAGAATTCACCATGCCGCCGAGGAGAGAAAGACAGTCACCCGATCCAGAGGATAGGGAGGTGCGAAGAAGAGGCAGGCAGATAGCTAATCCAGAAATGGAGAGACAAATGCGTGATCTCCGAGCAAGACTCGAAGACATGGAAACAATGCAAAGATGCACAGCCAGTGCAGGGGATCTCAGTGATTCCGATAGTGAAATAGAGGATGAACGAGAAGAGGAAGTTGCAGCCGAAGATGCATCCAACGAGCGTTTGATCAGAGCTATTGCCAAGATGGGTGCAAAAGTAAAGATGGATATTCCAGTTTACGAGGGAAACTTGGATGCAGAAGAGCTACTAGATTGGATTAGAGCTCTAGACACCTATTTCGACTATGAAGACGTCGAAGAAGACAAGAAAGTCAAGCATGTTGTTACACGCTTGAAAGGACATGCAACATTATGGTGGGACGAGATACAAGCTGATAGACGCTGCAAAGGAAAGCATAAAATCAAGAGTTGGGATTGAATGATTGCGAATATGAAGGCAAAGTTCATCCCCAGAGATTATCAAATTACTCTGTTCAGGAGGATGCAGAACCTGAGACAGAAGTTGATGACAGTGAAGGAATACACGGAGGAATTCTATCGACTGAACATCAGGGCAGGTCATTGGGAGAGCGATGATGAGAAGGTTGCTAGATATCTGAATGGTCTAAGATACGACATTCGGGATGAATTGAGTATGGCAACCATCCGGACGGTGGAGGATTCTTATCAGATGGCTTTGAAAGATGAAGAGAAGCTGATCCGTAAGCAAGGTCAGCGAGGGTGAGGTAGGAGCTAGCCCAGAGGCAAGGCAATTGCCCAAGATAAATACCAGAAGCCCAAGGACGACTGGAAAAATCCTCAGACTCGAACCGAGAGAGGTGGAAGTTCACAGCGAGGGCAACATGCTGAGAAAAGAGAACAACATAATGAACAGAGTGGAGGATATGCTGACAACAACACTTTTCCTCATACTAGAGGCAGAGGAAGAGGAAGAGGTGGAGTAATCACATGCTTCACATGCAGAAAGAATGGGCACAAGTCTTACGAGTGTCCAGAGAAAAGGAAGGACATTGGAGAAGCTCACATCACCGAAGCGCAGAGGCGGGATGTTGAGGCAGAAGATGCAGAAGGCGGAAGATCGCTCATGATGCGTAAAGTTCTTTTGACACCTGAGAAGGAGGTGGAAAGTTCAGTCCAAAGGACCAGACTTTTC
>ML784899.1:180288-193638 GCA_009831015.1 Picea engelmannii | reverse complement strand
TTCTCTTACTCCACAAAGCGTCTTCCCGTGAGGGCTTTCACCATAAGGGGACCACTTTGGAGTTCATCCATATTTACTTCTTATAAACCATGAAAAAACAATAATGAGTCATATTTACATCAAACAATATTGGGTCCATTACCTAATCCTTTGTGCTACGGGGCTTTCTTAAAGGGTTGACATCAATGACAACCAACCTTAATCAACAAGAAGAATTGAAGAAACTCTAGAATATAAAAAGAAATGTTTAGAAGCCAACATAACAACACAAAAGGAAGAAGCAGAAAAGTGAGAAAATATATTGATGGATCATCTCAAGGAAAGAACCAATGACTTAAACCAACTTGAGGAAGAGTTTGGTCAAGAAGAGAGAAGACTGGAAGAAGAAATAATTAGATTGAAAATCCAACTTGAAGAAGCAAAGAGAACATAATAGGTCATGAAACCTCAGATAATAAAGAAAGAAGAGGAGGTTGAGAAGCTTGAAGAAGAAGTTGTCACATTGAGAAGAAAAATCATCAAGCTCAACAAAAATGTTGAAGAGACAGAAACATCCACATCAATTATAGAGAATGAAGAGAAGCACTCTATGTTTCTAGAAAAGAAGAATGAAGAAAATAGAAAGAGTTATGCAGAAGTACTCAAAGGAAGGAATCATGGTTAACCATAATCTAAGAAAACTATTGAAGATACATCTTCAAGAAGACCATCCATGTTCAAGCCACAAAGAAGGTTCAATCATGATCATGATCAGTCAAGGAAAAAATTCAGAAGGACTACGCCACAAAGAAGATCATTCACTCCCAGGTATGAAAATTTATTTTATGGTCATTGTTTTTATTATACTAACTTTGGACATAAGGTTGCAGATTGTAGGGATTATAAAAGAAATGCTCAAGTAAGAATTGCCTATGTGGCCGCATGTAAAATTGAGTGTTACAAATTTCATAACTATAAACACATAGACAGTTATTGTAGAAGCATGATCGATACTTCCATGAAAGAGAATACTGATATAAGATATAAGAAAGTATGGATAAGAAAACAGGAAGAACAGGTGAGAAAAGACTAGGTACCAGAGATCGCAAGATTGGCAATAAAATGAGATGAAGAAAATTCTACAGAGAAAAAGAAATATGTCAAATACAGAAAGGTTTGGAAAATAACTGAAAGAAACCAAGGACATGTTAATAAGGAACAGGTTCAAGAGATTGTACTTTTAGGCATTGTAGTGAAAGATGAATCCACAGACAGAAAGAAAGAAGTCAGAGCTCAGAGAGATAATGAATCTACCAATGAAGACGATGATGACTACACATCAGAGAAGGAATTGTCCTAAGTGATCTGGCTTAGAGACTCCCAAGTAATATGAATATTAGATAGGGGGAGTCTATGCAATAGTTGTGAAAGACCAAAGAACTATCCTTCGAGAAACTTGCAGAGTTTGAGAAGACAGATTTAAAGTAATCAGTTAGCAGAAGTATAATTTGATATATTAATCAAGACTTCATGATATGGGTTAGCATTATGGACAATTGCACAATTAGAGTCTTGGACAGTATGGACAAAGATGGATTCATAAGAACACTTAGTAGGTTTGGACAGATATATGATAGTGGACGATAGCATGGATTCATAGATTGGTTCATAGAGTGGTTCAGAGAGAAAGGAAGATTATCATAATGGATGATAATTACACAGGAAATGGCTCGAACAATGCTAATGGATTCCAAATTCACAGATATCTTTTGGACACATGCAGTGCATACATCAGTTCACATTAAAAACAAAGTAATGCTCAGAAACAACAATGAAAAAACTCCCTACCAACTATGGAAAGGAAGCACAAACAACAACCTCTACATCAAGGTAACTCAAGGTAATATTTTATTAATTGAAATTTATGTTGATGATATTGTTTTGGAAGTACTAATGACAGGTTAAGCCAGAAATTTGCAAAGGATATGCATAATGAATTTGAAATTTCATTACTTGGAGAACTATCCTTCTTTCTAGGACTTCAGATACATCAAAGAAACCAAGGAATTTATATTTATCAAACTAAGTATATCAGAGAAATGCTAAAGAGGTTCGGAATGGAAGATTGCAAACCAGTTACCACTCCTATGCAAACTGGTTGCAAGTTGAGAAAAGATGATGATTCAAAGTCTACAGACCAGAGTCAATACAGGTCAATGATTGGTAACTTACTCTATGTGACAACATCCAAACCAGATGTAATGCAGGAAGTTGGATAGGTGGCACAATTTCAGGCAACACCAAATGAATCACATGTATTACCAGTGAAGAGGATTTTCAGATATCTCAAAGGAACAAAAGAGTTTGGAATATGGTATACAAAAGGAAAGGATCTATCACTTATTTCCTACAAAGATGCAGATTGGGCAGGTTGCATTGATGACCGACGAAGCACTAGTGGAGCAACGTTCTACTTGGGTGAGTGTTTAGTATCTTTTCTAAGAAAGAAACAATCATCAATATCCTTATCTACAGTCAAGGCATAGTATATTGCAACAACAACATGTTGTACACAGGTTCTATGGATGAATCAAACTTTGACAGATATACAGGTTGAGTATGACGAGGCCATTCCAATCTATTGTGATAATACAAGTGCCATCAGTATCTCAAAAAACCCAGTGATGCACTCCAAGCCAAAGTACATTCCAATCAAGTATCACTTTCTAAGGGAACAGGTTGCAAAGAAGAACATCAGAGTTGAATATGTGGAAACAAAATAACAAGTGGCATACATCTTTACAAAACCGCTTCCACGAGAATCCCTTGAGTATCTTCGCCAGAGACTAGGAGTAATTTCTACTCCAAAATGAATGTTTTTGAATGCTTATCTTATATGTATTAGATGTACACGAGGAAGCATCATAAATAGGACAAAGGGGGAGAGATTTATCAGATGCAAAGGTAAATGCTTGGAGAGAGAGCATAAAGGCATGCTTCGAAGGGGAGCGATTGTCACAAGGGAGGAATGAACGATATGACTTCAAAGTGATACCCTTTGTCAAAGAGGGAGATATTATTCATATGAATGGAAAGAGAGTAATCAAAGGATTATAAACAAAAAGAAAAATAAAATTCACATAGACAGGGGGAGCAACTTGAATGAGAGTTCAGTCAGGGGGAGCATCCCCAAAGGGAGATACCCTTTTCCATTGATGTCAAAGGGGGAGAGATATAAACATTAATGAAGAGTATAATCATGAATGTTATCATGGCTAAGTGTTGCCATCAATGTTGGTGTTGCCATCAATTCCAAAGGGGGAGATTGTCAGACACTTGGATTAGGTTGATGGATAGTTGGTTGTCATTGATGTCAACTATTGGAGAGTGTTATTGTAGATTGATGTCAACCCTTGAAGAAATCCCAGTGGCACAACGGTTTGGGTAATGGACCCAATTTTGTTTCATGTAAATATGACTCATTATTGTCTTTTCATGTTTGATAATAAGTACAAAGTGACCCCCTTATGGTGAAATCCCTTATGGGAAGATGCTTTGCAGATTGAGTTATCCTATAAGTATGGTTAGATAACCCATGATTATTTGTGGAATATTGAGATGAAGGTCAATGAATTTGTTAGTGAAAGTATCCTACATCAATATTTCTTGTCATGCCATTTCCGGTGGTATGTGGAACGTCACATAACTTCTCACGGTTAGAGAGTTATGGCCATGAGAAGTTGGAGAACCCAGGTTTGGGTAATGGACCCAAGTTTGTTTGATGTATAATTGTATGAGTTTTGATATATTTTCAGGTAATACTATTCTATATGGATAGTACATGTCATGCCATTTCTGGTGGTATGTGGAACGTCACATAATTCCTCATGATTTGAGAGTTATGGCCTTGCGAAGTTGGAGGACCCTCATATGTCATATAGAAGCCCCAAAAGGTCATAGTAGTCAAAGTGGTTTAGAAGATTTTAGAAGGTAAATAATAAAGTGAAGTGATGAGTGTACTATAATTCAAAGTGAATACAAAATAAATTATTTAAATAATAAATTTAATGGAGAAATTCGAAGTGGTTTAACTCTAAAATAAGGAAAGTGGGCAAAGTGACCTAGAAGATGTTTTTAAGGAAGCTACTTAGAGAGTATAAATAAGAGTCAAGGCTCTCTCATTTCATATCACTTGAGAATATTGAATATCTATAGGTGAATGAGGTAACCAAAGGATATCTAAGTCGAATTTCAGAGGGAATGTGAAGAAAAGAGGGCCAGGATTCAAGGGAGGATAAATTATTTTGATGATGCTTTCTAAGATCGATTCAACAAATATTCTGTGCGGGGCATGCTCTACAAGGTCACTCTCTATAATAAGCCAGAATTCAACAAGGTATGTGATCATATACAACAGGTCTATTACAGAGTTACAAATCAGATTTGGATGATGAAATTGATGAGGGATTTTGGTCGAGGTACATGTTGGGTACATGGTTGAGACAAGTAGTTGATGAGTTGGCACATACATGAGGTGTAAAGTTGCTGATGTTGGTATATCTTGATGAGTCATCATTGATGATTAGTTGATACATGATTGGTACATACTTGGTACATGGTTGGAGGCACTTGTTAGTAGTATTGTTGACACATGGTTTATGGATGATGTAGCATACTTGTATTATTATAAGCACATATTGATCTTGATGATGATTATGAGTTGTTGTGTTATGCTTGGTTGATGCACATCTTTGAGAGTTGTCTTGGTGATTGATCTTGATGAATAGATCTGATTTGGTTGATAAGATTGATGAGACAGGTTGTTGTGATAGGTTGTTTGGACAAGTTGTTGTGACAGGTTATTTGTACAGGTTGGTGAATGGTTGATGCACTTGTTTATGGTACAGGTTGATTACAAGTTGATGTATAGGTTGATGCATGGTTGATGCATGGTTCAGGTTTATTGGTACATGTTTACAGTGGCATATCTCACAGTGATAGTGTGACAGTGGTTCCATCATTCTACTTCTACTTTAGGGAGGTTGGATGGGGCAAGGACAGGTGGTTGTAGCCACCTTTCGATTGTAGCTGGAGAACATAGGGGGTTGTATCCTCCATCTGGTTGTAGCTAGAGAATTAGGGAGTTGGAGCTTCCCTCAAATTGTAGCCTGAGAAACTAGGGGGTTGGATCCTCCTTCCAGTTGCAGATGGAAAACAAAGGAAGTTGGTGCTTCCAATGAATGTAATTCTTCAAGACATATGAGAAAAAACATTCCTTGGTTTTCTCCTGCTTTGGGCTTCCATGTAAAACACTGGTGTACTGTGTATGTGTATGATTGTTCATTTCTTATTTACTCTGCAATTATTGGATGATAATGATACATTGATATAACACTGGGATTATATGGTTAAAAAGGATTAAATTTCTCTATTATTGATTCACCCCCCCTCTCAGTAATCCAACAATAAATTTGGTCTTTAGTCATATTTCTGTCTTTTGCACAATGTATTTTACATGTTACCAGATCCACAGGGTCCTAACCATGGATCCACGGATCCTTGTTTTGGATACATATCCACAAATCCATGTTTCAGATACAAATCCACCGGATATTCTGATTACGCATATCCGAACAATCCAGAAGCGATTCATGATTTTTGGAGGCATATCCAACAACACTCAACCCCACCATGCATGGATCCCAAGGAAAACTTGATGTAGTTTTAATTTTTTTGTAATTTTATTTTTATTTTTGGCCACTTGTTAAAACCCTAAGCCCCCTAAAATATTCTATAAGATAACCCTGCCCCACTACCAACACAAGACACTGAGTTTTTTTTTTTCAGACTGACTCAATCTTGAGCATTCATATTGAGACTGATATTGCACCTGGCGAGTAGTGAACATGAGAGTCGAGACTAATATTGAGCAATGATATCGATCAATGATCTTGTGCTTGAGTGAGTGAGTAAGAGAACATTGTGTGAGTGAGCGATATCTAATGTCATTTATAGTTGACATAATCTAATGATTTCAGTTCTAATGTTGTGATTCATGAATGGTTTCAATTCTTAACTCTGAATATGTTTATTAAAATTTTAAAAAATACTATTTTTTTTTTGTAATTGATGTATCCCCACCATATTCGGCTCCTAGATTTTAAAAAATGTGACAGATCTGTATCTGTATCCTAGTAACTTAGTATTTTACTTTTCTAGGGCAGGGAAATTTCTTTTCATGATTAATTTCAGTGATTGTCCTCTTATATGTCTTATCATTTTCCACATTAAATAGTATCAAACATTAATTGACGTTATTAACTTGAGATAACTTGTGTTTAGCCTTTTATACTGAAAAATGAGCATTACACCTCAATGCATGAAAAAATATTATATGCACATTTCTTAACCCCGTATGAATATGGAGTAAAAGTATGCTGCCAACTGACCAACCTCCTATCGACACACATTGATAGGAATCATCTAGCATTCTTCCAAAAAAAACCTAATTTTTGAAACTTAATGAGACCACTTCGAGAGATATTCAATTTACACTCTTGTTTATGTCTATATTTCAATACCAGGACTGCACTCTAGTGGTCACCTTCACATTGGTGTTTCTCCTCAAATTTTAGTTTCTGGTAGAATTTAACCTTAAGCATAATTTCTTACGATTTTATTCATAATTTGAGTCATTTACTATAGAGGCCAGATTGAACAAGCCCTATTTAGTAGTAAATGTGTTTGTGTTCACTACATTGTATGATCTCATGTTCAATGTTGTACTTCGGATGCAAATATATCTACAACAATTAATTTTGATGGCTTGGATACTGGTCAAAAGAGAACCAACAGAGCTAGTCACACGTTTAAAAGTTAAAACATGTAAGGATAATTGGAAGACTACTATAGCTCAAGATAGAGGAAGCACTACTGCTGTAGCATTTTTTCTAGCCATTTAGACATAGTTATAGGCTTGACCCTTCACACATAGTTCCAGGTCTATTCCAACTTGATCTTTCACACCATGTTTCAGGCCCAACCCTTAACACACAATTCTTGGCTCTTTTATCCAGATGACACTTCACACATAGTTCTAGACCTAACCCTTTGCACAATTTGGGTCTTCAACCCAATCCTTAACAACAAGTTTTTTTAACCATATTCTACTGTTATCCACTCGCAAATGAAATTGTGTCAACAAAATGAACACACTCTAGGGTCTTAATACTTAGATACACAAGATGAAGAGCCCACAAGTACATGACACGACCCCCAACACTTGTGGTATATAATGACATTCTAGCCTCTCAAGTGGTATTGTTCCTGTAGAATTTAGCCACAATACAAGTTGCATCCCCCTTCTCATCCCATGTCGGGTGTTTATATCAGATATGGGATCGTTAATGTGATAGGTGATTGGTGATGCACTTCTCTTGTGGGGTACTTGTCTATTAGGGTACTTAGCCTGCTATAATGGTGGAAGGTAGTTGGGTGTGTGCCACTTCTCAAGACTCATCAATTTAGAAAGCTCCCCTTTCTCAAACTTAACCCAGAAGCAATCAAATTAATTCATTTTTTCTCTTATCCATTTCACATCAAAATCTTTGCCTCTTCCCAATTTGAATCTTACTTCAAAATGATTTCGTCATATCCCTTGAGGGGATCCTTTCCCTTGAGCTCCCGAAAAATTATATTTTCATTATATAAAAATTTTACTTCAAAAATGATTTCGTCATATCCCTCAAGGAGATCCTTGACCTGGAGCATCAATATTTACAGTGTCATGGTAGCGGGGTTACATTTGCAACTTACAAGATTATATTAATTAATGAATAAATGAAAAAGTTATAACATATAGTGTTATCTGAAAAACTCACAATCGTAATCTAATTCATACCAAGAGGTATTAGAGCGATGATTCTTGAATCGCCACTTTAAAGGAGTACCATGTGTTCGTGCATCCATAACTTTCTAAATTCGATATGGAAAAGAATGGCATACATAAAAATGAAATACTGTCCTTTCTAAATTAAATCAGGCTTTCTCAAGGGTATATTAAGACAATAAAAATTTTATAGGATCATAATTCATCAGTTTGAGATGTGTGGTCATAACAAAAAAAATTTAGTGACAAAAAAATTCTTCTGTAGCATTTATCATTTACAACTACGAAAAATACTACATTGCATACCTGTTGTATTTCCATTTGACAGAAAGGGACTTCCACTATTAGCTGACTTGTGAATGTCATATGCAGTGCAACAACTGAAGCACCTCATGACTCTTCCTAGAGAAGCTCGGTGTATTCTTGTAGCCCAATTCCTCAAGCCATTGTTTACAAAAAATAAATCACTTAGAGAAGAGAAGAGCAGAGAAATAAATAAGTTACTTAGAGTAGAAGAGTTATTGTTGTGTTAGCATTTCCAACATCAATGGGATGGGCCACCCACACTGCGCACAATACACATGCATCATCATCCTACAAGTAAAGTAACCACAAAACCCAAGGAATCCACTTTAAAATAGTCAAGGCCATCAAGTAATCCTAGTTTTGGAGTAAGGGAGGATGTTAACTTATTAACCTTGAAACTTACACACCAAAGCTTGCGGCCATATTAGCACAGCTGCAGGCCCATATTGTGCTTTAAGGACCATTTTTGGAATGTGGGAAGTGTTTTTTCCTTTTTTCTCTATAAAATAAACATTTGGTTAGACACCACAAACAAATCAATTTACATTTAATTTGTTGCATCTGTGGGCCATCAAGGTCGCCCAGACTTTCACCTAGTTTTTAATGAATTTTTCTTTTACAAGAGCTCCCTAGAGTATCATTTCAACAAGAGATTCAATTCAGTGCTATACCAAATCCTGACAGACTATGAGAAGTTTGAATGTTGGCATACAACAGAGAAAGAAAAACATGGAAACCAAAAAAAAACAAGATGAGACCTCGGGTGATTCATATGAACTTGCTCTAATTTTGATGGTGTCTTTTATGAACAAAAACTTCAATTTTTTTTAAATGTACACTGTTGCCACAATCATTGTGCACAGATTACATACCTTCTATGCAATATCCATAGATACATAACTAATCCTTTGAGAGAATAAACAAATATATATATATATATATGACAGATAAAGCTTCTTGGAACACAAACTATCCACAAGATGACAATGTGTGTATAAAACAAGAGGAAATGTTTGTTTTTTATTTATTTTTAAATACCAACAGGTCGTCGGTCTTCCAACATCCCTCTCGTCGCTGATATAGCATAAACGTCGGACATATGGATCCCTCATCGATAGTCTGACGTTCCTCTTCCGACATACCATGCAACATCCCTCCCTTCACTGATATAGTGTAAATGTTGGATATATACGCCCCTCGTCGGTTTCGCAATGTCCAGTATGGGTCCCGCGATGTCGCATATATGAAGTCCCTTGTTGCAGTTGATGTTCCTCTTTCGACGTAACGTGCAACATCCCTCCCGTCATTGATATAGCGTAAACGTCCGTTTTGCGACGTCCACTGCGGGTCCATGATGTCACATGTCTGGCTCAATGGATGTCTATTTTGCGATGTCGTAAACGTCAAAGATATAGGCCCCTCGTTGGTCTTACAATATCCCATATGGCATCATTGGTGAAATTTTCCAGCTTCGTGGTTGAGATGTCCATAGTGGGCTAGGAAAGTGAAAGTAGAGATGGCATGTGTCTGCTACAAATGTCGCACAAGAGACGATATTTGTGTTGTCGGTATAACAACGTCATGTGAAATGATGTTTGAGGGTGTCTGATGCTTTTTATTCTCCCAACAATATAAAGTGGCAATTTCTACGAACACGTCAGAAGGAAGGAAGTGGCCCTTGCTCCATGAGGTACAAGTCAATATTATGGTGAGCATCATTTCAATATTTAATCCATTTGATTATGTTGTATCATATATTGCTCTAGATTTCATGATATATGCTTAGACATTATGCCTTTTTCCCTACTTCACCTTGGTGGTTGACATTGTGCCCTAGTAAGTCGTTTTCCTTAGTGATGGGTTTGCTACTAGGAACTCCCTTAATGATCCATCGTACCATTCTTGACCATACTTACCACTTTCCATCATTTCCCCCCTTCATTTCCTTATCGCTTGGGATTTTAGGGTGTATTGACCCAAGAAGGGGTTGTCCCTCATTCTATGGGAAGAAGGGGCTAAAGGCCCAAAGGGGTTGATGTTAGGTAAAAGATAAAAGCCTTATATAAATCTTCCAGATGCTTTGCCTAGGGATCACCCAAGAAATTAATGAAACACTTATCTTTTAGTAAAGAGGACCCACAATATAATAAAAAATTCTTAAAAGGTTAGTTGAAGGATAGGCGGTCTCATCACGAGCCCACCTATCAGGTCCATGAATATCTAGTGGTATGAAATTACCATCATCTGGTCACCAAACTAGGGTAATGGCTCTTAGTTTCATGGTTGATAGAAAGGGAGTCTCACCACGAGCCAACATTCTCATTTCCATTAGGTGTTTGTGGGTGACATTTCCATTATTTGGTCACCACGCCAGGGAAGTGACCTTCAACCTCTCCTTATTCTATATTGAAAAAAATAAAAAAAAATAAAGATAAAATGCATTTGATGGGATTGGAAAAAGTCCATTGCAGATGAAGGTACCACACACCCTCTACAAAGGTACACATGAATGAGACACTATGACCCCTTGTATGTCACGAGCCCTATGCCCATTGAGTCTTGACCCTGACCACTTCATCCACTTTACATGGATTAGAGAGGGATCTCTTGGAAACTCTCCTTGACCTAGGGAAATATCTACCCAATAAGATACCTCGTCAACCCTCCCATATTCGATCTTGACAAGTCACATAGTGTCTTTGAGTTGTTAATTGTTTGATATAGTGATCTGTGATGCACATTCTTAGATGGATTATTTATTGATTGGATTAACTTATCATGATGTTATGACTTGATATCCTTGGAGGGCGTGCTCATTTGTCTTTGCAAGACCTAGTTGGTGGAAAGTTTTGGGAGAACAAGCCTAGATTGGGCTTCCATGGGGCTACAAGCCCATGGGTTGGATGTCAGGGGCCCACATGCCGAATGAGAGAGATCAGACTTGGAAGTCCTTGATGATAATTTGTATGACACATCCCAACCCTCACTTTCCAAAAACAATTCCCAGGAGGGGATAAACGTCCCATTTTTGAGCTTGACGTCATGATTTGGGGGCTAGGTCATGGTGGTGAGGTGCCACTCTTTTGACACATGGACGTTTTGAGGAGAAGAGGGTATTCACCATGATGAGAGTTCTTAGATGCTTGAAATGTGGCCTTTGGAGGCCTACCCATGCTTCTCCAACACCAAAAACTTCCTCAAAGTGGAAAAACGTCCCCTAAAGGGGAGACATCCTTCTAAAATTATGGTTTTATTAGTGCAAAAAGGGAAATTTTAAGTGAATTGTTTAATATTAATTTGTTAAGGGGCCAATATTAGGGTTTTTGACCCCTAATCTTGTGGTTTACGCCTTAATTTATGGGCAAGTCACTTTGGTGACATTTTGTATAAATAGAGATCATAAGATCTCATTTTTAATATAACTCTCCCTCTTGTGAGAGGAATTGGTCTGAAATTTGTGCCACACTTGACTCTTTTTATCTATTGTGCTTGTTTATGGATATCTATTGGTGAATGGTTGATGGAAGTCTAGCGCTAGCCTTGGATGATGTTTTCTAGCTCGTGTGGTGGATTATCTTGGCATTTCTCTTGATCTTGGTATGGTTTTCTACTATTATGCTATCATTTTTTCAAGTCAAGTATTGTTATGCTAGGAGCTAGGTGGGAAGTATAAGGGAATACACCCCCACCATAGTATTAATCATTTTTATTGCTTCGTCTCATTGATTATACAAGGGTTTTCTAAGAGAAGTATAAGGGAATACACCATCTTAGCTTAAACCATAGCCTAGATAAACTTGCCTTGGGAAGTAAAATGGATTACACCCCCAAGGAGGTATATTCTCTAGCTCTTTGTTTATTTGACTCCATTAGCTCAATAGTAAATGCACTAGCCATACTTTTTTGCATTGGATATATAAAATCATTGCCTTGGAAAACACAAATTTTGGTCTTTTGAAAGGTTTCTTGCTTGAAGTTTATTTGCCTCTTTGAGAGGAGTCTTCCCCCACTAGGGAGTCCCCTCTCCCCCACTACTCTAATTGTTGTTACAAAATTTAACCTAAATCCATTAGGGTTGCATAACCCTAGCTACTAACACCCTCATAACTCCTAAACTAATCCTATACTAACTCCTAAATTTTGCTCACCTACTCTACTAACCAGGGCGCATCTTTTGGGATAGTTCTTGGTACTTTTCCATGGTTGATTTTTGTTCTGCATGCCACCAAATTCTACAGCCATAAGGCTCCAATTTTCTATAGAAAATACATGTTTACAACAACCATCTTCTCTATCTTCTTAAGTGCCATCTTTCAGCTTATATTCATTGCTAATATTGATGTTTATTTACTTAACTAATCTAGATCTTTGTAAGATGATTTAGATGTTTTATTTGCTGATATACACTGTCATTTACTGCTGCAAATTAGGGACAACAAGATTAACTTGTTGATCCAACTAACATATATCATTGCTGCAAGATACCGGATATATAAAATATGCAGAACAAAAATGAAATGCTAGAAATGACAGAATAACAGTAAAATATCCAGCATAATCTTCACAATACACAGAAATGATATACGAAATAGCAACAAAAATATCACTTTGACTCAGATAGCAATGTTCACAGGCCTCTTCGAGGGGGCAACCTCTAGTCGAGCAGCGCTCTGTTACAATAATCTCCAAGCTAGGGTTTTCATACCCTCGACTCTTATTTATACTAATATGTCTATTAAGAGAAGCATCTAGAGGAAGATCCTTCTAGAAGCGGAAGCTTCTATTAGGTCTTCTTACATCCGCCTTATTCTATTTTATTGAAAAGTATTATTAATATTGACCTTTATTACATCCGAATACATTGATCTACCTATGTGCAGGTTAGGACCTTAACATGTTCGCCCCCTTAAAAACAACCTTTTCCTCAAGGCTTGAGATTTGGAAACTGCTGCAGAATTGTAGTTGGTTCCCAAGTGGCATCTGCTGGAGTCATATCTTTCCACTGTACTAGCACTTCCTTTATGGTTCTCTGAAGCAGGCGACGCTCCCGCTGGTCCAAAACTGCTTCTGGTTGTAGCCAAATGGATCCTTCTTCAGCTAACTCTGGAAGGTTGGTTTGAATTTGGCACCTGGTTCCAATCACCTTCTTCAAGCATGAAACATGAAAAACTGGATGT